>VZTX01003152.1:412678-440121 GCA_013400915.1 Pardalotus punctatus
CACCATCGCCCTCACCACCATCACCATCGCCCTCATCACCACCGCTCTCACCACCATCGCCCTCGCCACCATCGCCCTCACCGCCCCCGTCCCCGCTCACGGCCCCTCCCGCGGCGGGCGGTGCCTGTCTCTTTAAGGCGGTGCCTGTCTCTTTAAGGCGGTGCCTGTCTCTTTAAGGCGGCGCGTGCCCGCGCGCGGCGGGCGGGGCGCGGCGGCGGCGCGCGGCGGNGTGGGGGAGAGAAGAAGAGAGAAGAGCGAAAGAGAGAGAGAGAAAAGGGGGGGGAGAGAGAGAGAATGAGAGAGAGGGGCCGGCGCGCGGGCGCCGGCGGCGGGGGCCGGGGAGAAGCCCCGGGTTTTTCCTCTTTCCTTTTCCTCTTCTCCCGGCCGCGGAGAGAAAGAGAAAAAGGGAGAGGGGCGGCGGCGGCGGCGGCGGCGGCGCGTCCCGGCGCGGAGCGGCTGCGAGCCCTCAGAGCCCTCAGAGCCTCCGCGGCCGCTCCGCGCTCCGCCCGCGCCGCGCCGCAGCCTCTAACTTTTATTTTTACGAGCCCGTAAACCCACCGAGCGAGCCCGGATCGCGTTGGGGGCTGATGCTCTGAAAAGTTTGGGATTTTTAGGGTTTTATTCCCACGCCGCCTGAAATTGAGGGATTTCTGTAGAACATCAACAAGCGCCTGAACGCGTGGCTGCAGTGTTACAGAGCGAGCCGGGCGGCTGCCGGGTTTGGGGCTGGGCTGGCTGCAGGAACAAGAGCCTCTTATTTTTCTGCCTCAATCCCCCGGTGCCAAGTTGAATCTGTGAGGGTATCCCGAGCCCTGCGGAGGCTGGTGGGTACTCAGGAATAGCCCCGATGTGCTCTCGTCTAGCGAGCACCGCGATAATGATGGGGCGATCTCAGATTCAAAGCCCCTTATCCTCGCTGAGACCCTTTGAAATGTTTCCTAATGGCAGCATCTTGCCAGCCACGGGCAGAGTCCAGCAGAGCCGCCGCTTCCTTGCGCTTCCCATGCAGTAGCTGGCATCCGTCTCCCGAGCGTGATTCTAAGCCGAGTACGCTGGCTTGTGTTCTGCTTACTAAGCTCATCGAAAGGACCCTTCTCTCCTCTCCCCTGTATCTGTCTGATGCAGCTCTCTCTGTGTGCGGGAGTGTTTCGGGGAGCCCGGGGGAGCCGCGATGCTCCCCCCGGGAGGCAGGTGCACGCCTGGAGTTGCACTTTGCCGGGGAAGCGCCGCTCCGGTCCCCGGCTTCAGCCGGCGCTGCCGGCTCTGGAGGCGTCGGAGGTGCCGGCAGCATCGCTAAGCGATGCTCTGGCTGGCTCTGCCGGCAGCCCGGGCGCGTTAGAAATCCCCTGCCACCAGCACTTGTTAGTGCGTAAATCACCTGGCACTCGCTAAGCATAAATCACGGGCTTGTGTGCCGTCAGCGAGTTCCTTGGAGCTGGGGTCTGGGACCTTTCCTGCCGGGGAATCCCAGGGAGCCTGGGCTGCTGTGACTGGACTGCCCCTGTCCCTGTGGCAGGGGCTGGATCCTCTGCTCGTCCAAAGTTGCAGCTGGGGGCTGGCACACGGTGCAAGAGACTGTGCATTGTTACGTTTTTAACTGGCGTGCCCTCCATCCCCTCCTGCTGCCGGGACAAGTGCAGAGCCTGGAGAGCCCCAGAGGCAGCAGCAGGCAGAGCCCGGCAGGCTGCAGCAGGGTGAAGGAAGGGTGTCCTTACCTGGTCCCAGGCTCCTGTGTTTCTCCCCCTTCCATCCTGGGGTTTGCCCCGTTTCTCAGTAGCAAACCTCAGTGATTTGGATGTTGCAACATCAGGCCTTTGCGTGTCTCCGGTGTGAGTGCAGTGCCTTGATGAATTGCTGCTCTTTGTTTCCTCTCCTCTTCTGACAGTGCCCAGTATTCCAGCCTTCCTCCAAACAATGCTCTCTTGTAGTCAGGCAACTATTGCTGGCCCATTTTATTTTTTGCAGCTACAGTATGGATCCACTCCAACAGACAGGCACTCTAACACAAGCAACTTCTACTTGCACACTGCTTTTCTGTTCAGGTTTGCTCATGGCTTAACACTTCATTGGGTGCAGAACGTTTTCCCAAATGACATTGTTTTGTTTTTGCAGGCACACAATGGGGATCTTACAGTTAGACCCACATGCAAGCCTGGCTTCTCAGAACAAGACTACACAGCATTCATCTCCCAGAACATCATGGAAGGGCAGAAGTTACTCAAAGGTAAGTGGAATAAAAGCTTAATAGCTTCTGCAATAACTGTGTTTTCAGGAGGTGAAAGGAGGCTTAAAGATGCTGGTTTTGATGGTGAAATTGTCTGCAGAATTATGTTTGTAGGAGGATGAAACACTAAGTGGTTTACCTGAGCACAGTTTTGAATACAGATGAATCATTGCAAGTCCGCGTGCCGTCTGCTTCAGGTGGATGGTTTGTTACACTACGCGAGGTCATCACTTCGCTCTTGAGTCTCCCACTCCCACCCTGTCTGAAGGAACTCTGCATTTGATATTTTAGAAAGTATTTTTATGTATGAAATTCAAAGATCCCTAAATTATCTCTGCTTTGAAATGGATGATAAAGCAGACGTTGTTGTTGGAAATGTGGTAAACAAGCCTACAGACATTCTGTTCACAAATGTGGCATTCATTTTCATTACTGCCCCACTGACAACATGAAAACACAGGCAAAAAGAAGCTACCAATTAGCTTTATAGTAATTGCAGGATTATAACCACTTTTGTGATTGTAAACTCTAAGACGTCTTCATAATCCAAGTAACAATAGATTATCCTGTGTATTGATCCGTCTCCCTTTTAAGTGAAAAATAATTAAACTTTATATTTGAATGACACAGAAAAATATGGTTTTATTCCAAGAGAATTTTTGAAGATTTAAATCTCACCCCCCCTCCCAGCACCCCAGGAAGTGGGGGAGCACATCAGGACTTGGTGCTCCTCTCAAGGGTTTGTCAACCCTTTGCAGTTTTTTCCTGAGTACATTTTGCTCACATGCATGTCTCTCTGCCAGAAAGCTGGGATTTCTGTCTTCCTCCAGAGCAAACACCTGCTCTGTTACTTTGATTTTCCTCAGAAGAGAGGGAGAGTTGTCAGTGTTCTCTCTGGCTTCAGCAGAATGCAGGACTGGACATTTTTGCTCTGCATGAGCTGGCAATCACTTTTGTTTCTGCGCCCAGTTTCCTGCAACAGTGTTGCTGTTCAGGAATTCTCTTGACTGGCCTGGCATTAATTAGTAGACCTTGGGGAGTTTATTTTTAGTTTGAAGGGTAACCAAAGAGGGAATTGAGATGGACAAGCCCAAGAATATGCAACCCTAAAGAGGCCAAATACCAATAGTTTACACACTTTGTAGCAATTTTTCTCAAATGTGAGGGTAGCTTTACAAATCGGTCTGGAAACTGAGTAGATTTCATGCTCTTTTAGCTTTTCAAATTACTTGATAAAAAATGTTTTCTGAGTACTGGAGAAAGCCATGTCATAAATATATTTGCTCAGAAGAGTGTTTTTTGCAGTTTAGTGCTTGATAAATTGTGCTGTGTTTATGGAGGTGGACAACAGGGATGGAGCAGAAGGGTCTGTTTAGAGGCATTAGATGGCTGAGACTTCCAGGACAGGACAGTGGCTGTCATTTCACTTCTGGTTTGACTGATAATTTTAAAATACGAAATTATATTTACACAGGCTGTCAAGTTGATTTGAGTGAAAATATATTTGTGTTTGATTTTATCCTTCAGGGACCAGTTGTAGTTTTTCATTAGTCATGGCAAACCTGCCTCTGATTTAGGGCTGAACTCACCCTGGGGACATTATGCATCCATGCCCCACTTGTAAGATTCATGCCCTGATAACATTGTCACAAGATCCATGATTTACAAGCTTTTCCTCAACAAAAGGAGGAAGAAAAAAAGTGCAAGCGCTGTGTTTGCTAATAAGTAAACTATCATCTTTGCACCTTTTAATCTACAGTCAAATACATGCTGTTGTTTATCATGGGAAGCAAATATATCTAATTAATTTATACAATAATGGGCGAGCAAATTCTTCTTCATGCCTGTGTTGTTTTTTATATATACTCTAGCATGTAAAATTGGTAGTTTTCCAGTTTAGGTTTAATTTTACTTCCTAGCACTTGATGTGTCTGAAGCATAAAATGTTTATCTCTTTCTTCCATCTGGGTGAAGTATTGTACAATAGTTCAGACCAAAAATGGGTTCAGATTGCTTACATTATCATGTTTGATAGATTGACATATGTACTATTTCACACCATCTTACCACGCAAAGCTTTGCTGCCAGCTACCACCATCTTATTCATCAGCATTCAGTAATTCATTCTGCAGGCCAAATGGGACTGTTTGCCTGAATAAAAAATAAAAAAAAAGTAGGCAGGAATTCACCTGTCAGTGCTTTCATGGAATTTGGGGGTGGGAAAAGCGTATATGTAGCTCGGATGGCTCTCGGGGGATTTCACTGAGCAAACATGAGGGTTTTATGCATAATGCTCACTTTGGCCTGGGGAAGGAGAGGTGGGCAGTCCTGGGACAGTTTGTACCTAGAGGTTTGTTCATCAGAAATCAGGGGGCGCGCAGACCTCGGCGTGGTGGTGAAATTCCTCCACACGGGGAAGTTTGGATGCTCCATGGCTGGGGATGAGCTGTGTGGCAATAAACCCAGCATTTCCCTTTTAAGCTTTGCAATATCCAGCTCTCAGATGTATGCACGGTTATGAATGCATCAAAATGAAAGTGTTTATAGTATTCTAGGTTTGAATCAAGTTAAACAGATAATGACTGCTTATAATTGGTTTATTCCAATGGAAATAGCTTAGCCTTAATTTGACAACAAGAGCTTTTACAGAGTCATTGTTTTATTATAAGTATGCCGTAAGCTATTAGCTACTACTTTGTGGTTCATCTTATTTGCCTGAGTCAGCTCTCTAACATGCTCAAAACATACAGATTCTAGCAGGAGCTATTTGTTACACAGTAATTAACTTGTTTATGATAAATGGATGGGAGAAATGTCGCGGCATTTTGTTTTATGTATAAATGAAAAGCATCTGCATTCTAAAAATTTCATGTTAATTAGACTTAAAATAGTTTTCCCCAGTAGTGCCACAAATACCACATACTGCACATCACTGCCAAGGCTGTGGCCTGGTGATGGGGTGTGAGCTGAGGTGATTTGTGGAGCCAGTGCCTCGCTTAGAAATGCCATCACTGCATCTCTTAATGAAAGTTACTGGGGTGTAATCTGTAATACTTCTTTGTCTTTGTTTTTGTTTGCAGGATAATAAACTTAGTCTTGATCACTGATGCATGATAATGTTTAAGATGGGTTCGTTAAGTATATTCTTCTTTAGCCTCAGGGCAGAATCTCAGTGTCTGCAGTACGGCACAGGACGATTGCGGCACAGGGAACTTCTCCTCTTTGTTAATTATTCATGTTAACTTAACGTGGTGAAAACATTGGTCCTGAGGGGTGGGGAGCAGGGACGTGGGGGTGCGCTGGAGCAGTTCAGCAGTGTCTCAGGGGATCTGATTCCTGATGTGAACTCAGTGTTTGGGAGTGATGATCACCAGTGGCCTCTTGGGGAAGGAGGGAAAGGAGGAGGATGCTGAAAGCGGTTTGCAATATGATACTCTTGATACTGGCTTTATGCCCTTTAAAAATTTTTGTAGTGTTTTTTAAGATTATAATTAATAAAAAACCATGTTTTTCAAAATTAGAAGTCCAGGTTTAATTGGCATGCTGTGAGGCTGTGGCAACTGGAGTGGGTGGAACAACATCAAGGCGTTGAATGTATTATTTCTCCAGTGTAGTACCACCACAGCTCCAGCATCTCTCAAACACACCTAAACAAAACAACCTACAGCAGACAGCACAAGCAGATGAGAGGCACAGCCACTTTTTTGTTTTTCTGTGCATCTCTTCATCTGCAGTGATTCATGTTTCTGTTGCCCACCCTGAGCAGGGGAACTTCACTTGCGTAGGCAGCTACGTTTGGGGAGAAGTGCGTGGCAGCACGGTATATTTTCATATGGGAAGATGAATAAACTCTGCCAGCATGTTCTGCTTTAAGCAAATGTATGAAACCAAAGGTAGCCAAGCTCATGCAAATGTATAAAAATGTAATTGCTTCCATACTAGGACTTTTACTAGCATGATTTTTGTTTAACAACAAGTAAAATACACAAAAGCTTTATTGAAATACCTTTTTGTTTCGTTTTAATTAGGATTCACTAAGGAGACCATCTCTTGTAAGTTTTTTAGAAGTAGGATGTTCTTCATGGTCAAAAGCTTTTTGTTCTCCCCATTGAGGTTTCAAAACCTCCATGCTTTTCAGAACTCACCACATCCA
The DNA here is from genome assembly GCA_013400915.1 of Pardalotus punctatus. NCBI lineage: Eukaryota > Metazoa > Chordata > Aves > Passeriformes > Pardalotidae > Pardalotus > Pardalotus punctatus. The sequence continues at coordinate 419,056 of VZTX01003152.1, forward strand.
ATATTAAAACTTAGGAAGGCTGTGAATACTGTTTAGAAAGTACAGGCTGAATGGACCAAAGACCCCCAGCATCCCCAGTCTCCCTAGGATGGTGCAGAATAGTGCAGGTGGTGTAGGCTTCCCACTTTCCCTGAGTTTAGAGTCCAGAAAACACCAGGTACCCATCTGCTGTTAATTTTGGTAGGCGCTGGGCTCCCGCAGGCAGGTCACGGTCTGTGCAGAGTGTGTGGGATCCCTGTGGCTTCACGTGCCCACGGCTGTGCCTGCATCCTCCAGGGCCCTTTGCTGTGTCCTGCGGGTGCTTTTGGAGAGGGAACAGCGTGAGGAACGTTGGGATTTGTTCTGGTGTTTGGTGGGGTTGTTGAGCACCTCTTGAGGGTTGCTCAGTGCTTGCAGCAGCTCTGCTGCAGCCTCCTGGAATAGCCAGTTCCTTCTCCAAGCTGCTGCAGCTGAAAAAGCAGGGAGGCTTTTCCATTTGTGCTTTCATTATTTTCTGGTCTGTGATTCTGCATGAAAAGCAGTTACTGAAGTTATTGTACACGTAATTAGCTTCACAGTTTCCTAATAATATCTGAAAGTAGGAGAAATGTCCACAGGGAACCCAGAACTCTTTCCCTAACCTTTCTTCTTTCCTTTCTTGGAGCAAAGAGAGGCAGACAGGCATCAGCTCTCTGTGCTCAGCCTGTACATGCTCCAGTGAAGCTGCCTCTCAGAAAACACTTCTCACATTCCGCAGGACAACTTCTTTTAAAAGCAGTTTCTTGTGATGGGCATGTTGCAAATCAAAACCATAATTTCCATCATGAGTTCCAGGGGAGACCCCAGAAAGAGCTGCTGCAGACCGGGGAGCTGCTGTTGCCTATGTATTTTTAATGTTGTTCTTCAGATCTAACTTCTGACACAAAAATGATGTTTAAGATGACATTTTTATCTAAATAAAATTGCAGTTAATGAGACTGGAGTAGTCAATAACACTCTGTAGAGTTAATCCCCTTACAGTGTTTAATAACTGTATATATTGCTTTCTAGTTCAGAGCTTTGAACCAAATTCCTCAAACCCAAGCAAAATTACTTTTTTCTGCATTCTGGGGAGTTAACTGATTTTTATCTGAATAAATCTGCTTCTCCAACAACAGTCTTGAAGCTTCTCTCTTTTTTCAGGGATTTGTCTGTTAAAGAATTGTGCTGCTTCAAATTAGGCACTCTAAATAGGTATTAAGGAAGAAAATGCAACAACAATTTCTGTTGAATAATTTATTCATTTCTTTATTTATGCTTAGGCTTTTAGGAAATAAGCTGTGTCTGGAACAGTGTCAGTTAGTTATTTATTGTGAAATACCTGTTGTTTTGAACTCTAAGCTGATCATATTAGGTCTTTTAAGGTTAGAAAATGTTAATTTTAAAGTCAGTTCTTTGTGCAGGAATTGACTGTAACTGACAGAGCTCATGAGCTCTGATCTCACGGAGCAGATGCTGAAAGCATTCTGGAAATTACGGTTTTTGCATGTGGCAATTGAAACTTATTTATTCTAGCAGTGAAATATTTTCTTGCTTAATTTTCATTGACCTAATGCCAGTTCTCATTGCCTAATTTCATTGATATTTATGTGCAGGCCTCCTTCTGCCTTAATTTCTACCCTGGAAATGAGTTTAGTGTTCTTTTAGAGGGAGCTTATTTCATTGCAAACTCAAGCTGGTGAAGTACTTGGATCGACAGCAGCATGGGCCATGTGCACAGCTCATAGAATATTTTAGCAATATAGATAATACTTAAAAGTCTTATTTGAAGGGCAAGAAGAGATTAAAACTACAGAGGATAGGATTTCATTGGAAATCTGCTGCTTAATGTTTCTCACAGAATGAATTTGAGTAACATAGGGAAAGAGGGGAGTTTCTGTTTGATTTGAGGTTAGTCGTATATTCAGAATTAGTGCCATCGCTGTATCAAGCAGAATTTTTTATTTTCAGGCAAATGGAAATAGTAAGAACTAAGACCAGAAAGTGGTGTTTGAAAAGCAAAGACCAGGGCTTGCCTCTGGGAACTCCAGCTTTGAATGGTTTGACAAGGGCATTGAGATGAACCTGTGCCACTGATTCCAGATAGATTTCTCCAGGATCCCGATGTGAAGCAGTGCAGGAGGAATCTCTGCAGGCTTGATGGAATTGATCTATATCCATTTCTGTGTATGGAAACATTTTGTGCCCTGACCAAATGTTCTGAAGAGGATTTGGCTTCATGCTGAATTTTCCTTTTGGTGCCTACACGGCCCCCAGGGTTGCTTTTCCAGGTAAAACCCAGAAGTGTCCTTGGCCAGCCCTGCCATGGCAGGGTTTTCTTACTGCTGTGGATATACTGGTCTGGATATTTTGTTTTAATAATTATTTATTGATATTTCTGAAAAGAGAGCTGAGAGCACTGGGATTGTTTAGCCTGGAGAAGTCTCAGGGGGCACTTGCTCATTGTGTGTAAATTCCTCCTGAGAGTGTGTTGAGATGAGGTGCACAGAGGAAGGGCACGGGAAAACGGGCACAAACACTGAAATGCAGGACACTGCACCTAAACATGGGAAGAAATTTCCAGTGTGAGGGTTGTCAGATGCTGGAGGAGGTTTCTCAGAGATGCTGTGAAGTCTCTGTTCTTGGAGGTACTTGGAACCCGACTGGACGTGGTCCTGGAGCCCGCTCTGGCTGCCCTGTGCTGAGCAGGGGCTCGGACAGGCAGCTCTGCAGCCTCCGCTGGGCTCTGGCCCTGGGAAGCACTTTGCAGGTGAATAGATGAGAGGGCAGAGGGATCAGCTGAGCTCTTCTGCAAATACAAATCAAAGAGCTTTAAATAAAAACATTGCAACAGCCTGCAAAACATGATCTGTACTGGGAAATTGTGTTTCTTTAATTTCTTGGAAGCACCACCTCTAAAGAGAATAATTGAAACACCAGGGACCAGCATTTGACTGTTTGCTTCCATTAATGTCCAGACTTAAGCTAGGCATAGTTTGTCTCCTGGCATGAAGAAATGTTACACATATATTGAAAAAACACTCTGTTTCCTCTTTATTTTTAGTAGCATAAAAGATAAGGTGTGGAGTTTCTGTTTTCCCAAAATGTTTGTCCTCAGAATCAGCTACTTTGCTTGTTTCAGGAGAATGTTTGTTTCTTAAGCAAGTTCTCTATGACATACTTGGGTTGAACAAGATTTCTTTTTGCCACAGGCTTGCGATTTTTCTTGTTTATATTCATTATCCCTAATTTATTTATTAATTTTGGCTTGCAGTTGCACAGAGGGAGAGAGAAGTGGCAAATGTTCTGGCATATGGGCTGCACTGTCGTTGGGAACAGCGACTTCCAGCCACGCTTTCTGCCCCATGCCTCATGACCCCAGGCTTCAGCATCCAGATTCCTGTTTCCTGCTCCCTTCCAATGCAAAATTTTAATTATTTTTTCCTCCGTGCCCTCACTACTTTGCTGCTGCTGTTCCTCAGCGCTTGCCAGCGTTCTGTAATGGAGAGCCAGTGGCAGTAATTCAGCGCTGTGCTGGTTGTGCTCTGCTCCGAGGGGTCGCATCATCTGCAGCCCATTAACATTAGCATGGTAATGGCAGCCACTGTGTGCAGCGCACAGTGGGGATGTTGGAAGCTCCTCCAAGGACCCTGAAGATATGTATGGGCCACCCATGAAGGAGAAAAAAATAAAATAGATGCCCTTTCTGCTTTGAAACGAGCCAGTCTGTTTCATTGATACCCAGAAGCACTGCAGTCATTAAAGGCTATTACTATGCCTATTATAAATCACAATTTCCTAGCAGTTCATAGGTTAGTCACAAAAATTACTTTTAGTCTAAAATTTTGTTACACTGAGTTTGTCTTGTAGTAATTCCAATCCTTATTAAATGAAATTGTCTTTGAAATAATTATGAACGTAGCAATTATCCAAAGATATATAGTCAAAATTACAAAACCTGTTCCATACAAAGCTATGTATCAACTCTCTCTGCCAGTTCATGTCTAGAGAATCATAAAAGGCAGGTCAGTGAAACAAATGTCTGTTACTTCACCATGTAGCAAGAAAAAGCATATTGGAATTATTGGCATATGAAGGAAAAATATCCAGGCTTGGGAAGATGGTGGATAATAAAGAAATTGCTACAGGTGATAAAGTGCAAGTCAGGACTAGTTTAAAGTGTAAAATTTAATAACAGGTTTGTTCCTGAGGTAGTGAGCGGGGATGAACAGATAACTCTGTGGGAATGCCACAGTTCCATCAGTGAGTCTCTGATTTCACCGAGAGCTGTTTGTGGTGTCACCTGGACCTGCCTGTTGGTGTTTCATGGTCTCGGAACCAGGGCTGGAGCGCTCAGGAGGATTTCCAGTGCACACTCCTTCCCCAGGGCATGAGCAGCTCCCTTGTAACAGGTTTGTCCCTGATGGGGGCTGGAAGATCCATTGGAAGGGACCAAAGCCAATACCTTACGTTGCTCCCTTTCCTTCCTCTGTTTAAGCTGGAGCACTCTTGATGCAATTTAAACCTGTTTGTATTTGTTATGGACGCAGAGAACAGTTGCTGATTTTTTTATTTTTTTTTCTCCCCCCAACACACTTGAAAATTTTTTTTTCAGCTTCTGTAGGCTGAACCTCTCCTTTGTTCCCTCTCGTGTGTCCTCCTGTGAGCCTTTCTCTTTGTTACTGACTCGATGCTCCCTGTTGATGTGACACTGCCAGCCGAGTCTCACAGTGCTGAACAGACAGGGAATATTACTTTGCCTGTTTTGCAGGCAATACTCCAGTTCATTTATCTAATGTGATGATTGCTTTTTTTCTTAACAGTATGGTATTGTTGACTCATGTTCATCTTGTGATCCAGTATAACCTCCCACATCCTTTTCTGATGAACTGCTACCTACCCAGTCATTTGCTATGTGTGTAGTTGATTAATCCTGCTGAATCGTGTTACCTTGCACCTCTTCTGTTGAATTACATCTTGGGGTTTTTTTATCATCAGCCTTATCCAAGTGGTTTGGGTTGTTTTGAATTCTAATCTCGACATCTAACAGCATTGCAGTTGCATCCTGCTTGTGTATGGTTTGCGGATGTAACAAGCATATGCTGCATTCCTCTATCTGTTCTGTTCATGAAGGATTGAACGAACCCAGTTCAAAACAGGCTGTGGCAGAGCCCATGTGACAGAGCCTTCTGCTCTGACCATGAACCATCAAAACATGCTCTGGTTAAAGTTATTTCAATAGCTAAAGTTGAAATGGGGGCTTGGTAAACTGAGCCTTAGATGTCTTGATGTTGTCTGTCTGGGATCTGTAGGAGCACAGTTCCAAATGTCTTCAGCTGTCAGTACTTTTCCTGACTTCTAGGAGAATTGCAAACACTTGGGCCTTTGAATTGTCATTGAGAGACATTCCAGGTTAAAATCCTAGGCTAGGTTCATGGAATTTAAATAAAATGCTGTTGCTGTTGGAGGGGAGGAGCTGCTGGAATTCCCTGCCCAGTTGGGTTGTTCAAATGACTCAACTGCTGGACCAGAGGTATGTCCAGGCTACAGGACAAGATTTTCAGGATGTCTTCCCTCAGGATGCTGGAGGTCTTCTCAGTAATAGACGTTTTTATTGACAGAGCTGTTACTAATTCCAACATGAGCTAAAAGAACAGGATTAAATTAAAGTTAAAGCAGTAAACGGGAGTGCTATACCTTTATGTGGAGCATGGACTCTCTGGTAAAATCTATTTCCACTGTACTGAGGGCTGGGGATTTCTGCCTTTGCTGTGTTCCCATTTCCCAGCTCATCTTGTAAGGTGTGCAAAGCAAGGTGTTCGCCCTACACAAACCAGCTGGGTGCTGCACTGCCTGTTTTTATAGATCTGGATTATTCACAGAGCTTTTCAGGAGGCCTAGCCCACACTTAAATATTTTACTGTTTAGTATCTCTGTTTAATTTTGCCCATCACGCCTGTGTGTTTTGGTAACTGAGCAAAGGCAGATGCCTGCTGCTCCCGGTGCTGGAGGAAGACTCCCTCTGCTAAATTCTCCTTCTGGAGCATCTCAATTTAGAGGGGAAAAAGAGCTGGGCTAGAGAATTTCCAGTATTTTGCTCCCAGTGAAAGTCCTTCCCTGGGGAGTCAGAAAATGCCATTGTTTCAGACCCGGTGTGCCCTGCTGCTTGTCTTTTAGGAGCCTGATGTTGCTGGCTGGTTGCTTTGCTCCCTTCAAAACAGGTTTACACAATTACACATGAAAGGCAACGGTTTTGCTCATCTCCATAAGCCTTAAATATTTTTATTTTGTGCCTGAATTATTGTGGAAATTAGACTTTCACTTATTTACCTTTTTATGGGCTTCTGAACATTTTTCAGTTGATTCAATGCTTTTGGACCTCTGTAGAGGAAAAAGAAATGTGGGTAAATGGCATTATAAAAAAAAAAAAGGATTTTTCATTTTGTTTGGATTTTTCCTTTGCCTGTGGAAAGAAGGGACAGGTTAAGGATGAAGAAAAATATGTGTGCGGTTGATAGGATGAGGGAGAAACTGTAGGTCAGGACAAGATTTGGAGTGATGAAATATTCAAGGATTGCAACTATCAAAAATGTTTGGATTGCACCCAAAGCTTTCCCCATCCTCTTTTCAAACTACAAGAAGAGACCCTCATCAGGAGAAGTTCAGTGATCTCTGGAAGTTAAACTCTAGATGCCTGTTCAAATACCTGAATAGTAGATTGATTATCTCTGTGCAAAGTTTACTGGAAGATTTTTCTTCTTTTCTTTTTTTTTTTTTTTTGTTTGCCTGGCGTTTCAGATAGAAGAGAAATTCCAGGTTAAAAAGCTGTTTGCTGTTTCTGCTAAACGAGGAAGCTCCAAATGTACCGGCTGGTTTTGACACCTCCTGAGGAGAACAAAGTGAGGAGGTTTGGGCTGGGCAGAAGAATCATTTCCTCTCCAAAGGGGCTGGGCAGCAGAATCACTTCCTCTCCAAAGAGGCTGTTAAACATAGACCCAGTTGCCCAGGCTGCAGTCACCCTTCCTGGGGGATTTGACAGACCTGTGGCACTTGGGGACATGGGCTGGGGGTGTGCTGGGTGATCTTGGAGGTTTTTCCAACCTGAACAATGCTGTGAAGCCCCCACAGAGCGGCTGTGTGGGCAGCTGGAAATGTCTGGGTTGGGTTTGCAGAGGTTCCATCTCACCCTGGTCATGGAGAGCCAGGACATGGCACTGTGGGAATTCCTGGGAGTGCTGAATTACCTGTGGGGTTTTGGCAGAGATCAGCGCAGATGAGGTGTTTACCAGAATGAATTTTCCAGGCGTTTTCAGTAAAACAAAGTTTTACTTCCCCTTTCTGCTGTGAATTGAGACATAATGCTGGCTGTATCCTGTTAAATCGCAGCACAGCCGAGCAGTAGTGGCACAGCCAATTTTACCTGTGCAATAATCGAGCAAGTTTCATTGCCTGGAAGACATGATGATGAAGCAAAGTTCTGTTAATGCAGCAGTTGTGTTCTTTGGAAATGCACCTGTAAGAATGAGAGTTTAATATCTGGAGTGGGGCTGTTCTGGAAAAAAAAATAATAGAAAATTAAAATAAGGGAAGATGGGAAGAAGTGATATGGGTTCCTGGAGCCCCGGGTACCCCACAAAACTGCAGGGGCAGGGTTCATGTTGGGTCTGGACAACGCCAGAACTGGTGCAAACTATGGAGACTTAAAGACAATATTTCTGCAACAGTTTATTAACAGTCAGAGTGGTTTTTTGACCTTTCATCTGCATCAGGGTCCCTTGTGAGCAGTCTTTTATTGCAGTATATCTGTCTGCACTTCCAGGAGACATTTGTAGGGAATCCAAACACTGAGAAATCTGCTTTTCTTAGGAGAGATGTCCTGAAAAAGGAAAAACAAAAAAAACCAAACAATCCAACAAATCCAACAACAAAAAGTAAAGAAAAAAATCTCAAGGTTATATAGCAAAATCTGTAACACATGCTCAAAAAAGTTAATATCTGGTGAATGTCAATTAAATACTTCCTTGGCTAATAAATAGCTTAGGAGGTATAAAATTTAATACTCCTAAAATTGTAGAAGCCTTTGAAGAACACATTTAAATTGGATTCGTTGGAAGAAGGAGATTTAAAACTGACCTGTTCAGAGGTGAGCAGTGAAAAAGATATGGTGGAATGAGGCTGCATTTCTTCCATACAGAGGCCTTTTGGTTTAAGTTTTCTGAAACAGTTTCAGTCCTTGTGTCACACATCAGCTGAACTGTGCTGGTGACAGCGGCCCGTTTATTTGTAAGCCCAGTTTTGAGTGTTTCTGGAGGCTCAGCTGCCTGGGATTGGGTCACTGTGCCACAGAAAGAGCTTGAAGAGAACTGTGTGTGGTTCTCCCCATGGCCACACCTACAGGTTCTGCTCCTTTCAGTCTTAAAGCATCAATCTGTCCCCACTGAAGGATCTCAGGCACCAGAGTCTCCCTTTCCTTCTCTTCTCTCCCCATCATGGTCACCTACAGCAAACAAGGGAGATGTGTGCATGTTTCTGACGGTGGGTTTAGGCAGGTTTTTTGAATTTTATGATGGATCTTTCTTCGAGAGGTGAGAAGATGAACAACAGAAACTGCTCTGAGGTCACAAGACGTGTTGTACTCGGTCTGAGTTTATTTGGAAATCAGAGCAAACCAAACTCTCCCTACTTGGCTTGCTGCCTCAAGAGCAGTACCCCCTGTTTTCTCCATTTGTGTATTTTTTCCTAATCTCAGTGGCAGTCATTTTTTTGGCACTCGCAGTTAGGAGAAAAAATTAAGTAATACATGGCATTTGTTTTGGCGCTGGTTGTGACTCATAAATAGAGATAACATCTGTGCTGATAGTTTTTCGTGCTATATAACCAGATTGATTGAACAAAGTTTTCATTTATTGCTGTTCTTTTGTTATATTTAGGGAGCTCCAGTATAAAGAGTGAAAATATATACTTATGTATATTGCTCATGTATAGATCAGAATTTATATACATCCTGTGAATTTCAATTTGGCCACTGTTTCTTTTTAAACTAAAAATAGCTTATTGCCATTCCCTGAGCCTAAAACTTTTCCAGGATCCTTCCCAAATCTTAGTCTCTTGAAGGCTTGTACTGCTGCCAAGTCTACACCATTCTTTTAATTAAAAGACAAAAAAAGAGAAGTGAAACTTCCAGTGGATGTAAATCCTTATAATCCTGAAATGATGTAAATCGGTGCAACTCCTTAAGTCATTGGAAGTGTTCTGACTTACATCTACTGAAAATCTGGCACATAATATTCCTGCTGGTCCTTTCTTCTGCCCAATAGCTGCTCCACACAGAGCTGGCACGGTGGACAAAGCACTCTCTTAGGAGCTGATCGAGGGTGGCACGGCTTCCAGCTCTGCTGATTCAGCACAGCAGAGGCCATTTTCCTGATTTCTTTGTGAGTTAGATTAAATTACTCTGCAGGCTGGACTGGAGCCACAGGCCATAGTTTTACAGCCTTATAACATGGTATCCTAGCCCATGGCATCTGAGAGGTCTGGCTGTGTGCAAAGCTCTTCTGCTTTGCTGCAAAGGATTTTTGGATTTGGCGATTGGCCCCTTTGTGAGGCTCACGGCAGCAGGACTGAAAATATTTTGATTGTCTTGTTGAGATACAGTAAAGTGAGGCTCTGTTAATGGAAGGAAGGGACATCATGGGGATCAGGTTAGTATGAAAACTCCACTGTGAGTGTTTGTCATGGCAACGTTTCTTTAGATTTGCATTACAGAAATGCAGGATAATAAATAACGAATGCAGGATTTAATGAATGTAACACGACAGAAGCGCCAATGACGCTGGGGGCTTGTGCCATCAGAGCTGTTCCAGCTTACCAAAATTTTGGGCAATGCATTTCCCTTAGTGTCTCAATAGTGGTACATTTCTCAACTAATCTGGTCAGGTTTGGAGTTGAACCAGGGGGTGCAGCGGGAGATGCCCTCTGTGGTGAGCTGTGCCCTGTTCACATCCTGCAGGGCTGGGATGGCTGTGCCTGCTCTCACAGGCACACGGGCAGAGGCAGAAGCGTGTTCTCTGTTCTCTGGCAACTGCTGGCTGTGTGTTTCCAGAGCGGAGCCGGCTCTGCTGTGCTCTGCGCTTGGGCTTCCCAAGTGCAGCTCGCAGTGAAATGGGTCCGGCTGCCTTTGGCCAGGCAGCGCTGTTGCTCTGATTTACCCTTTCCCCTCCAGCCCTGTGGTTGCAAAAGGGACTGTGGCAAATGGTGAAAGCAGCTGTTAATGAGGAGAGAAAAGGTCAAACAGATCCAGTGAAAGCTTCCAGCACAGAGAGCAGTCTAAGCTGATCTGTCCAAGCCAGGTGTTGGAGTGCAGTTGAGACCAGGCTTAGAGAATTTTCACAGTAAGTTTAGAAGCTTCAGTCTGTCCCTTCCCCCTCGCCTGACTTCTAATCACATCGTTTTATAGCTTTAAGGGGCTTGCATTATATCAGGATGGGCACCCCACGCATGTGGTTATCTTGGACTTGCATCATTGCCTTCCAGCTTTATCTCTGTAGTTTAAAAATTTTTAAAAAAGCACCACCAAACAAAACCCTCTGGTTTTAATACAAAGATGAATATATTTTTGCAAATAAAAAGTATTCCTGATTCAGAACATCAGGCAATAATGCTCTGGGTATGATACAGAGGTGAAGTTCATGTTGCTGGTTTCAGTGACAAACCAAAAGTGGGCAGATTAGGAAATTTGTTTCTGAGTGGTTTGTTTTATTTTCTGAGCCCTAGTTCAGTCTCATGGACTCGGGTAGTGCTGCTGCACAGAGGTTTATCTATTGATTTCTGAATGTATTGTGCTGTTAATCTAAAACCTCTTTCCCCAGAGGAATTTCTATTCAGAAGGCTCTAGCCAAGCTCAAGAAAGTTATTTGATTTGGGAAGTTTGAAAGAATAATAAAAGAAGGATTGATGCAGCTGGATTTTCATGAGCTCAGTCTTCTAGTAAAATAGACAGGCTTCTTCCTCCTGTGTGTCTGTGGTGGTTGGCTCATTATTTAGGAGGAAAACAGAGTGTGGAGATCACTTAAGTTTTACTGTCTCAGAATTTGCAATTATGAAACTTGTTCAGAAGAAAATAATGAGAACAGTTTCAGTGATATAACAAAATATAAAAATTAATGGGTTAGTGCAGCTTTGCCTTTCCATAAATTTGTGTGCTTTATTTCTTAGCAATTGGGCCTTTTCTGCTAATTTTTAAACTACTAAAAAATTTAGTGCCAGTATTTGGGAAATTAATGTAATTTCCCAGTAAGACATATGTGGCAAGGGAATCACACCATATAAACCAGGGGACTTTGTCCCTCGGATATTTCCACCATCCTTTAAATATTCAAGATTAACTAAGCCTTTTAAAAGAGCTGTGACAGGAGAGGAGATGGTGCTTTATGGATTTTCTTGTTATTAAAATGTTCGTTACTTTTGCTGAGAACTGAATATGGGAGTAAACAGTCTTGTATTACAATAAAAGAACACAAAAAGTACTTCTTGCCTCTGAGTGCACTGGTGTTGCCTATAATGGAGGATTTAATGAAGCAAACAAATGAGATACAGTTGGTGGTGAAATGAAATAAAATTGAGGGTTTTTTGGCTTTTTGGGACTAAGTCCAGCTGAAATCAGTTGCCTTCACAGTGCGCATGGCTGGTCCAATAATAGGTTTATACTGGATTTTTTTTATTAGGACGTTGTCAAGTTAAGGAAGGTGGACTTGTAACTAAAAAGAGATTCCTTGTGGGTATTCCCTGTCTCTGGAGCACTGTAGTTTATTATACATAAGATTATTTCTTCCTTGGGTTTTGGAGCACACTTGTTGCTCTTATTTATGCAAAAAATGCAGCTCTCTGGAGGTATGTGATTAACCTGAGGCATTATTTTATTGCAGACCCAGGTGGGAAGCTGGAAGTTCAGAGTATGCATGAAGAATTATCTGGATATGAGGCAAAATGTTGTATTAACTGTGCAGTTAGTCTTTGTCAGCAGCATTTAGAGTTTCTTCAGCCCTTGTGGTGACTAACCTAGCAGAATTTATTGGTGAACAGTTCAATTTGCTTAAATGGGCTGATTTTCTTGAGTAGGCAGAAATTACATCTTATTTCATGTCTCAGATTTAGTTCAAATGAAAGGCCAAATCCAGATTTGACTTGTTTTTCCTTCCCAAATGCCTCTTTAAGCATTGGGTGAATAGGACACCTAAGGTTTGGCTGAGGGAACTGTTGGGAGGGACTTCATTTGCTGGAGCTGGGGTAAAGAGTTACATTTAAAACTGGCCTGAAAATGCGACTTTAAAGCAGATAGGTGACAAGAGATTATTTTTTTCCCTTTTTTTCTTAACCCCCCATGTAGAAATAAGTGCTTGAGAATATCTGAAACATCTACCAGTATCATTTCACTGCTGAGAGTTGGGTAACTGTGTAAAATTATATTGACCTGAGGGGATTGAAATATAGAAGTGGCCGTGCGCTTAACTGTGCAGGAATCAAACTGTTTTACTGATAACATTTTATTGATTCATCTTCTCTCCGTGTTACAAGTAGCCTGAAGCCTGGCAAAATGAGCTGGCAGTGTTTCTGTGTTGTGGACATTGGAGTATTGCAGCTCTTCATAGGTATTGAAATTTTATACATGGGCTGAGAGCTCACGTAATTATTGTGATTTGTAATGGCTGAGACTGCAGATGGGGCTTCCCAGAGGCTTCATTTCGAGCTAGATATCTGGTAATTTCTCTTTTCTGTTTAAGAATCTGTTGTCCCTCCTTTTCTCTGCAGCTGCTGAGGTTTTTCTCTGTGAAAAGCTGAACCGTATCTCTGACTTAATGAAGATGCGTAAAATGATTGAAATTGCCTTAACAAGGCAGTGCTCTATACAGAGCAGCAATGAAAATGTGTCTTGCTGTTTGCAAGGGATATTTTGTCCTTTTCATAAAGGAACTGTGGTTTCCCACCATATTATAAAAATAATAACAATTTTAAAGATCTTTCTTATGACAAAGCTTTAAGAAAATGAACAGCTTAAAAGACCACAATGGCAGAGTGTGAGTTTAACCTGCATGTGTTGACTAATCAAATTCTTTTGAAGGAGCTAATTTCATGTATTTTATTTAATGAAAGCTTATTTAAGATTTTAATGATGTGGGTCTTTTCTCTTCAGTAGAATGCCATATTCACTCATGACATATTTTTACACAGGCTTCATTCTGCCGTGAACAACAGTGGTTGGAAATGTGAGCACTTGATAAAGTGTCATTAAATTAGCTTATTGTAGTTGCAGATTTTTATTACACTACTCCACTGAGATATGAATTGATCACGTTGTACTTGCTGGTTTTAAAGGTGCAGCATTGTTATTGATTATGCTGCTTTATCTCAAGTGTTTCATCAGCCTGCTGCCAGGCTGGTTCCCTCTACCATTTTAGAAACTACTGGCTTTGTGCATTTTTGCATTTATTTATTTATTTTTTTAAATTTTGTGCCTTTTGTCTGTATGCACGTCGTTTTTATTGTAAATACACTGAAAGGGAAGCTGTTTTGGGGTTGTACCGAGCCCTTGTGTCAGCAGCTCTGCTCTGTCCTGGGGCTTTGGGTGCTGCTCTAGGAAGGTGGAGCCCTGGGCATCCTGCTTGGAAGCATTGCTGAATGGGCTGCTGTCCTCACCTGATTTCCAGGGAATTAGTGAGATTTACCAGTGCAGAGGGAAAAATCAATTCTGCTCAAACTTTATAGCATATCCATTTGGAACAGGGGTTTCTTCTGTCAGTGTAATTGTTGGTAATGTTATGTATGTCACAAGTCAAGTCAGAAAAACAAGAGCCTACGTCTTGGTTAGTCAAAACTTTCAGATATTTTTCCACGTTAACTTGAGTAGTGGATTTCTTCTACAAATCTTGGGACTCCCAGACCTATTTCAATACTAAGTGTATTGGAAATGGATTGCTGTCAAGGCTTGTCCATCTAATTAAATTCCCTTATTAGCACCGCAGCTGCAGTCTTCCAGAGAAGACATTAGTTGAATAATCTTTCCAACTTATCTAGGTTAAAACTAGACGGCCTTTCATAAAATGCTGAGCTGAAAGTTCAACAACAAAATACCTAAGTTCTAGTCCCCCTTTCTGTGTGATCAGTGGTAATTCAATATATTCTTTAAATATAAATTGGTGTTTCAGCTGTCTGTGAATATTTTCAGACTTCAATTATCGCAAGCGCTCGATGCCGTGAGGACTCTGTCACCTCACTCTTCAGGCTGAGGGCAGTCCTGCAGTGATGGCTTTTATGCATTATAATAAAGTTTGTCATGATTCATTTTGGCGTATGCTTAGCCAAATACAAGAATCTTCTTGTCATAAAGTCCTGCTGATCCACAGAGGTTGTTTGGTGTCTATATTGGTGATTGTCGTGTCCTTACAGAAGGGAATATCAGGATTTTGACAGAGAACCAAAACACTCAAGGTTTAGTAAGAGCCCTGATGGATTTTCCAACAGGTGTGGGACTCGCCCTTGGAGGGAGCTACCAAGTGAAATGAAATATGCTTTGACCCTTGAGCTTTGCAAATGGGGATTGAGTGACTCCCAGCAGATGTTTGGCTTTAGCCAAATAGAATCCACTGACCCTCTGGAATGTGTGAGCGTCCCGGGGTCCCACTGCCCCTCCGCTCCCACGTGGGAGGGCAGGGATGCTGCAGATGGAAATGCCTTGTTTCCTTCCAAAAATGGAAGAGAAAAGTGTCTTTGTGTCAGACTAAAGACCCACACTAGCTCAGGGTTGGGAATGGAGAGCTTCATTATAGCACTGAGCAAGAGATGTTTAAAAATTGCCGGAAGTTTCAGGAAACAAGATATTTGTGCTAATTAGACTATTTGCCTGTCATCTTTATTCACTATTTAAATAACAAAAAGCCCTCAAGTGAAATCAAAGCGTGGTAGAACATATTTCTTGAGTCTCCTTGATCAAAGCTTAGAAAAGGAGGGGAATGCTGCTTGGAACTATTTCCTCAAATTCAGATGTGAGGTTATATTCCCTGTTGTAGTCCTCTCTGCTGAGGACTTTTGTATAACCTGTGGCAAAGTGATGAAGGTCTTTCAGGTATAGACATCCTGCTCCTTTCAGGTGTACATGTGATGAATAACTGTTCGTTTTGTGAGGAGGTGACAGAAAGAAATGTCTTTAAATAGAAACAACCTGCAAACTAAATGTGCGTAGTTTTGTACTTATGTATTGACTAACACTGGTGCAGTTGTGCACTTGTTTTCCTCTGTATCTACCTCTTGATATTTTCGTGGATTACAAATAATCTCGGAGATGGAGATCACAATTTTCCTGACCTGAGTTTATAAAGCAAATGGCATAGTGGGATCCTGGCCATGTGTGGGGTCTCCCAGCTTTTATCATGAAGTGAAATAATTAATAAAACAAACAGGAAATGCCTTTGGGTAACTGTTCGTCTCCTGCTCAGATGTTGTTTTAGAACAGGGTGATATGGAAATCTGTTCAGGAATTTTTGATGTGTTATCTTTTGGTTTTGGTTTGGGGTTTCTGTGTTATTGTTGTCTTTAAGGGCGTGCTTTTTTTCAGAAAGGGCAGAAGAAATTCAACCTCTAGACTTGAATAATTGAAAAAAGATTCTCCAGGCTTGAATGTCTATGAATGGGAGAAAGTAATAAAAGAGAAATGGTCCCAGGTGGGAGGCAGTGGTCACACACGTGGCCTTTAGAGCAGGACAGACAACCTGAGCTGGCTGGGACATTGCCCAGCTCAGCACAGCTGCTCCTGAAGCGCTGGAAGTTTTCTGTGTCTGGTTGTGCAGTCCTGAAGGAGGACTAGAAAACATCGAGGGAAATGGAAAGAAGTGTGCCAGTATCATGACACGAGATAAGGGGAAATAATATCTGCAGTGGCGGAGCTGTGTGTGCTGTCAGCCACTGATGAACATCTTACTCCATTCTCAACTTCATAATTGGCACCGAAACGCTTTAGCAGAAACCAGCTGATTGCTTTGTTTCTTTTCATTCTGCGCCTTCTCGATAAGGGAATGAAAGGATTCCTTCCTCGATGTGTTATTCAGACGTCGACGTTGAGGCTCATTACAGAAGCCAGCGCAGCCTGCTGAAGAGAACAAAGCATCCGTGTGATGCCCCATCTGATCACCCACCCAGACACACTTTTGTCAAGCTCGGGAATGCCATCAGCCTGAAGGATTTCCTGCTGTGGGAGTTCCTCACCTGGGCTTGTGTAGCTGACTCTCTTTTTGAATTTGCAAACCACAAATTATGTGTCATTTTTGCACAGGTGGCTTTAAAGGATTTTTTAAAGTTCATGACCTTCAGTCCGCTTCTCGTACATCACATTTTAAATAAATAGGTCAAATCCATTCGAAGAAGAGTATTCAGAATGTGTTTACTAATCTGTGAATAATGAAGAGGAAGTTTCAGAATTGGATACTCTAAATGGTTTTGGACTGGCCACAATTTGATTTTGGGATTCGTCTTTTGAAACTTGTCTCAATTAAAAAATTTTAGCTAAATGTCTTTCAAATTTATGGATTTTCTCTTCCTTCCCTTCTTTGCTCAGCTAGATGAATACTTAGAGAAGGGTGTGTGCTTCTGCTCAGAGGCATGCCTAAAACTGGAGATGAAGAGGAGTGGGGGGAACTAGGAGAGTTCAGTTAAGTGTCTGCTGGCTTTCAGGAATAGTTTAATTTATGGTGATAACTTCTCTTCAGCACTTGACTTGCTGTGACCTTAAAGAAAGCTCTTGCAGACGGAACTTTCACTATTTCTGGGAGAAGTTATGTACTTTGTGCATGTGTGGTTTACTGCCGCAGATGGGTCCCCCTGAATTTGGAGGCCAAAGGCAGTAGCAGAAGGTTACGAGATGGCAGTGCTGCATAGTAAGTTTCTAAAAACAAACACAGTCGCTTTTACCAGCACACTGCAAGGTCTGCCTCAAAAGATATTTTAAAACTGTAAAAAAAACAAAAAAACCCAACAAAAAAAACAAAACCACAAACACACAAGAGAAGGAAAAAAGGATGTGTTTGCTTGCTTGCATGCAAGTATCCCTGAAAAACTGATGGGTTCATTTTTACTTATTTATGGGCAAATTACAGAGGTGCATCTGTTCCTTCTCTGTATACAGCCAGGCATCTCAAGTTTCTAAGATACTTTTTGACATTCTTTGAAGATTTAATGCCAGGTGGAAGATCAGTTAGAATTACAGATATCCTGAACTTTGAAAATAATGCTTCTGCTGAAAACTTTTTTACTTTTGCTCTCAACTTTAATGAGGCACAGTCTAAACATCATAGTAACTGAGGCAGCAGAAAGGGGGGGAAAAAAGCCAGCCCGACAATTCACCAGAAAATCTTTTCACATGTTTACAGTAGAGCCAAAATATTTGTGCTGTGTTTATTTAATTCAAATGCTTAGAACTATGTCATGTTATAAAAATAGTGTTACCAGAATAAAACAGTAGCCTGCAAGTCAGATACCTGAACAGGGAACACTCAGCTGGAATCCAGTTTTTACTATTTTTACAAGTTGCTTACACTGCTGTCAGCAAAGAGGGCAAATAATTGTAGATAAAGCTCTCTTTGCGTGCCATTAATTGTGAGAGTTAAGTATGTGCCTTTAGATAGCAAAACAACCTGGTTTGCATGTGCAGTCAGGAATCCTGTAGCCCTTTTACTTCTTAGTTGTGTCTGCTGTGGGGGAGTTCTGGTTTGGAGATCACACCTCTAATAGTGGAGAGCACCTAAGCTGTGCCCAGCTGGGATTCAATCACTCAAGTAAATATATATATATGTGTGTATATATATATGTATGTATGTGTGTATGTATGTATATACATGTATGTGTATATATATGTATGTACATGTATGTGTATATATATACACACATACATATATATGTATGTGTATATATACATGTGTATATATGTATGTGTGTGTGTATGTATATATATATGTATATGTATATATATATATATATGTATACACACACCCTTTGAAAGCATGGCCTGAGGAATCTGACACTGGCCATCAGTTAGTGGATTTTGCTTAGTAATTGCTTCATCTATTCAATACTATTGAAAATACCCTTGAGCAGAATATAGCTGCAGGGGAACAACACTCTAAAGCAGCAACCTAATTAATGAATCTTATTGCCACTTAGACGAGCATTATGCAGTTGGCCTTGGTTGTCAGGATAGATCTGTTCTTGCGACGTTATGGATTTGTCCAGGAAACCGGTGCAATTATGAGCGAAATGAGCCAAGTGGGGTCGGTGTGTTTGGGTGTGCGGGAGCCGTTCACTCTCAGGGCGCAGTCGCGCTCCTGACGGCGCAGGTGTCGCCAACATCTCGTGTCTGCGTGGAGCAACAGATGAATTCTTGTGGCTTTTGTCTCGGTAGCCCTGAGATTATTCTTGTGTTCAGATGAAGTGTAAACAAGGTAGTCATAGCCAGTCTGAAAGCAGGCAAATTGTTTTTGTACGTAGAAGGGAGAGCAAAACAGAAAGTATTTTCTTTCTCATTTAATATTTAAAAAAACACAAGCTGTTTTGTGGGTCCAGAGACCACCTGGGTTTTTGTGAATGGTGGGGTGGGATTTTTATCTACAGCTGAGTAATTTGGGCAATAATACCTGCTGGTGATGTTCCTTTTCTGGAGATCTTCTGAAGAAAGTTATTTTAATAACTACTTCTTAATTCCTAGCTTTAAAAAAATTGAATGCTATGTGTTGGATCTGTATTGCTGAAATCATTCTACTGACAAAAAATGTAGCTCGGGATGCAAGTCAGGGCTTGTGTTTTTACCTGAAGTCACGGACCAATTTACTAAGTAATCAACAAATAAAAATTTTGAGGTTGGACCTGTTCATTTTTTGATGTCCTTCCAATGTTGCCTATTCTGTGATGCTGTGAAAAAGGCACAAAAACTTCTAAGAACTTTTTGTTAGGTCAAGGACTACAATAACCTGCTCGCCTCTCAGAAGATCTTTTCTGAATGATAGCTTTTTGCAGAGCCCAGTTCTGCAAGTCCCCACTAGCACTTGGCCCCTGTGCATATGAGACCCCATGTTAAGGACCCCCATATTGCTCATAAATCCATTAACTTTCTGTGATATTTTAAAATGTAATTTTCTTCTCTGTGGAGACTCACTGAAACCTGTGATTTCTACTCGGGCTTAGGAGAGCTCTTCTGATGAAATAATTTTCATTAGTAAATTCCTCTGATGGGCTTATGAACTTTTAACGTGAGATAATCACAGAACCTTTTTTGTCTTCTCTGAAGTGACCTTGGCACGTGGTGAGTTTTGATCCTGGAGCATCTGTCCTGCTTTGCACGTTGGGGGCTGATGTGGCAGCTCCTCTGCTTCATCCTGCCCCAGCTCCTGCCTAAACTGCTTGGCCTGGCCCAGATCTGTCCCACTTCTGCCTTCCCTTTATAGCTGCTGCAGGCATTCCTTGTCTACGTTGTGGTGTCAGCTCCTTACTCTTCTTTTTTTTTCCTCTCCTTTTTTTACACGTAGGGCAACACATGAACACACCTAAATCTGAAATTTTCTGAAGAATTTTTAATGCCTGCAAGTGGCACTTGAGTGGCTGACTCCAATAACTCCGGCAGTCAGTTGATGAAGCATTCTTTGCCTTATGATTTGAGTAATAGAAGTAGTTGCATCTGTGGTTATGCATGAGAAAAAGAGCTTGTCCAGCTCTTTTCAGTCCCTTTGATTGGACATGGCCACAGCACTGTGTAGTGCTGGTCAGCTGTTTCCGAGCCACTGAGCATCTGGGTTGGTCATTAGCCAGCAGAGAAATCAATTAGTGCTGGTGGGTGTGTGTTTGGGGGAAAGGAGTGGAAT
The DNA here is from genome assembly GCA_013400915.1 of Pardalotus punctatus. NCBI lineage: Eukaryota > Metazoa > Chordata > Aves > Passeriformes > Pardalotidae > Pardalotus > Pardalotus punctatus. The sequence continues at coordinate 438,948 of VZTX01003152.1, forward strand.
ACATGGATTCTATCGATCCGTTGTCCTGGATAATCAACATCCCCACGAGCAGACCTTAAAGCTGTGTGAGGACTCCATGCAAGTTCCTTTCTGCTCTTTTCTGTTCAGCCAAGAGTGAATCCTTCAGTCAACAAAGATGGCAACTCTCCGAGGTTCAGAATTCCAAACTTTGATAAAGCAACAAGCTAATTAATAAAGCATAAATTGTTAGCATTTTTCTGTGGAGCACTGCTGAGGATCCATTATTTTATTTAGTGTGTTTGTCTTAAAGTGATTATGTTACTAATTATAAGGCTCACTAGTCTGTTTAACAGGAGTCCAAATAATTATAATTTGTTTGCATTCCCACCCTGTGTATTTTCATGCAATAAGAAAAACATTTTGTTGAATGATTAATCTTGTGCATGCCTCTCTGTATGTTTAGGAAAATTAAATGTCTCATTTTTGTTCTAAATGAAAGATTTCTGGTTTCACAAGGTGCATTGATAAATTCTGAAGAAATTTGAGGATAAAGCCATAGCGGAGATGATGGGCTCTTAGGGATGGAACTCAGTATGTTCCCAATAATCCATAACAAAATTCCTTTTGGTGTCAAATTCTTTTGCATAATTTATTTTGTGTTAAAACGGGTTGAAGTTCTTATTTACAGGCTATCTTGAAGCAAAAGAAATCCTTCATCCTTGGAAGCAATTTGGCAGCCAAGTTCCATTGCGCTTACTGGAGTAATTTGAAGGACAAAATTCATAACAGGCTTTTCAATAAATGCTCAATTTAGGGCACCTTGGAATCAGCAGCAGCATCAGAAAACCCTGTGTGAACTTGGAACATCCAAAGAATGTGTTATTTAATGTTAGGAAAAAATTTGTCAAGATTTTATAAAAAGCTCAGCAAATTGAGGCAAAAGTACTGAAGTCACTTTCAGAGCTGTACTTCAGAAAATGGCTTAAATGAGAAGTCAGCATTGTGAACTTAACTCCTTGTTTTATGGCAAAAAAAAAAAAAAAATGGAGTTGTGTTGGGAAATCTGCATGGAAGTTTGCTGAAGTTTAGGTAGCAAAATGCTTGCTTGGAAAAAAGACCCAGCAGAAAAAATCACAATTTCAAACTCAGATAATAGCTTCTGAAAATAGCTGGGCTGCCAGAATGTCAGAGTCTGGAATGAGAAGATTGCTGA
>VZTX01003152.1:442264-543022 GCA_013400915.1 Pardalotus punctatus
TCAGAAAATGGCTTAAATGAAAAGTCATCATTGTGAACTTAACTCCTTTTTTTATGGCAAAAAAAAAAAAAAAAGGAGTTGTGTCTGGGAATCTGCATGGAAGTTTGCTGAAGTTTAGGTAGCAAAATGCTTGCTTGGAAAAAAGACCCAGCAGAAAAAATCACAATTTCAAACTCAGATAATAGCTTCTGAAAATAGCTGGGCTGCCAGAATGTCAGAGTCTGGAATGAGAAGATTGCTGAGGGGAAATGGCAGAGTAACAAGGGGCCTGAGGAGATGCGGGGAGCTCGCGGCTTCATTTTGGTTTGAGGGAGAGAAAATTGCTTAGCACTACTTAGAGCATCTCTCATTCAAAGATCTCAAAGCTTGCTGAACCAAACAGAATTCTTTGAAGGCAGGTATGGGCTGGTGATCGCTCTGCTTGTCATCGTGGTGCTGCTGGCCCTGCCCTGGAGCATCCTGAGGGTCACCGGGTGCCGACAGCACTGCGGAGCTCAGCATGGGAAGAAGAGGGAAATGCAGTTGGGAAGAGGGGAAATGCAGCTGGGGAGAGGGAAATGCAGTTGGGGAGAGGGAAAATGCAGTTGGGAAGGGGGAAATGCAGTTGGGAAGGGGGAAAATGCAGTTGGNTGCAGCTGGGAAGAGGCCAGGGTGACAGAACTCACTGCAATGCCACCACTAAAGTCTTGAGCACCACTGTGCTTCTAATGAATAAATAAATAAATAAGTCATCAAGTGCAGGTGAAGATATTTCCTTTCTTCTGACATTTGTGTTTGTTATTCTGCCAAATGTTTCCTTTACTAGGAAGAAAATTGGAGCAGCCAAGATTCTTAATATTAAAAGACCTCAGCGGAACTGTTAAAATTCCATTCTGTTCAAAATTTTAATGCCAGTTGGCTGTATTATCTCTTTATAATTTTCTTCTTCAGTGCATACGTAACTGCATTAGTTGGTCATTTACCAACAGACTTGAAAGACCAATACTATTAGCTGGAAAAATAGCTAGATTTTAAATTTTTTTTAATGTAGGAGAAAAATGGAAGTGTTACTTGCTTTTTGATGATGGTAGTAGTAGTAGTAGTATTTATCATTTTTCTTTTATTTTTCCCCACACTTCCCCCATAAAGCATGAACTCCAATTTTATCTGCATTAGTGTGAGTAAAAACAGTGCATCCTCAAGCGAGATGCATAAATATAACCCCTTTTACTATGCAAGCAATAACTGCACTTGTAACTCTCGTAAGGGCTGTTACAAAGCATGAGCAGGTCCTGAGAGCACATTTGTCATGGAAATTCCAAATACAGACCTGCAGAAAGACCTGGTGTGTGCAGGGCCCGTCCCAGCATCGCCCTTGGGGTGCAGAGGGGAAGAGCTGAGGAGCTCTGGTGTTCATCTCAATCCCATCCCTGCATCTTGGAAAGCCCTACAAGCCAAACGTTGTTTGATCAGTGCTGATAATGCAGGGTCAGGCTATACCAAACTGTTGATGCCGCGCTCTCTGAACCAGAAGGAGAAGGAAACTTCCTAAGGAAACTTCCTAATGAACCTCCCAGAGCTCCGGGCCGAGCGCTGGGTCTAACACTGTTTTTTCATCTGATGCCAGACGGCTCTAAATAGGTCTTAAAGCAGCTCCAACAGTTTATGCTGTTTAATAAATCTAATCTGTAAAACAGGTCACGTAAAAAAACCTAAAAACTTTTCTTCTAATTACAGTAAGACTTTATTGAATGCACATTATACATATAGATCATAATACTTATTAAAAAAAGACTATTAAGATTTTACAGTTCAAGATTTTACAGGCAATGGGAACAGTGGAAGCCTAATGCTTTCTGAGAATCATATCTGCATTAGCAAGATAAAGGACAATTTAGGAAGATTACAAAAGCAATGATTTAGAGTACAACATAAAAATCTGCTGAGAACTAATTCGCAATGCCAGCTGCTGCTAAGCTTCTTAATCTTTATCTAGTTCAATTAAAATCTGAATGTTTGGGATTTCATTAACAACTGGGGACTTGGAAATTACATGCACTTTTACACTGTATTCAACTGCTTATGCACGTTACTGGAAGTTGCCCGAAATGTCTTCAGGTAGACTTGAGATATAATTAAAACTTAAGTACTTAAAGGATAATGCAGAGGTAAAAGAGGATTATTTTAATTTTTCTGTCAGATCCAATTGACAAAAAAAGAATCTCTCACGAGTTGAAATGAGTTGCAAACCAGTCAGAATTTTAATGCAGGGGATATTTATGGACGATTGTGCAATCAGATGTGCAGATCAAACAGCTTCATTGGAGGGCGGAGTGAATCGGATATTGTAATTGTGCCCTGTACTGCTTGTGTTTTTTTGTGGAAAAACCACTTCACATCTATCGTTCACTTCTGTACTGATGTAACCACGCTGCTATCAATTAATTATGCATTTCAAAGAATCTGCAAGTAGGCCTTTCTAAAATTAAACTAAGCAAAGTGATGAACAAGCTTTTAATCACTTAATACTGTGTATAAAAAATAGTTTCTTTCCATTAATTCCTCAAGAATAATTCTTCTAAAAGTTTTTCAGAAGCAGAAAAAGGCTCTTTTTTTTTTTTTTTTTTTCTCTTCCTCATTGCTTTTCTCTTATTTTCCATGAAAAATTTACCCATCAGTGGCATACCTGCTGATTTAAAGGAAGGAAATGAAATGGTGTTGGGCATAGCAGGCCTGTGTTTTGCAGTAGTTCATTGAAAAGGCTGAAGATTTGGATATTTGATGGTGTACAAGTACACTGACTTTTTCTTGCCTGTATCACAGAGTAGATGTCATGCTGGCTGTTATCAAAGATTAAACTAAGCTTCCTTCTTTTTTTTCTTGTGAAGAGAAAACTGAAATAAATAAAATGAAGGGTATTGATATATCACAAATGGAAACAGTAAATGTGTCACTGGGGAGATGAGTGGGAGTTGAGAGAAAAGATAACTACAGACATGAAAAGTATCTGTACGTTTGGCTTCAGATAGGAAAATCTGTGCCATGGATTGATCCTGCAGGAATAATAAATACACATTATCTGCAATTATTCTCAAACTCCATAAACCTTACTTTAATAGCATCCTTTGCATCATTTTTTTTCTGAGTTATTTTATTTTTATGACACTGTCAGGTTTTTTAATTTTAATTCCAAGAAAATTGTTCCAGCTGTTACAGATTTTGTCCCACTTTTCTTCTCTGGAGGCTGGGAGTTCCCTTTGGAGAGTTCAGGTGCCAGGTTGGAGGGTTTCTGTGTCTGAGATGATTTTTTTTTTTCTTCCAAGAAGATCACAGACAGTGAATTTGCAACTTTTATTACAAATACAGTTGTGGATGTAATTCCACCTCGCAGTATGATCCCACAGCAGGAACCCATTTTCATTTGGGCACATGCCCATGGGGAGAGCAGGAATTGCTAAGGGCAAACCGTGCACAGTGTTCTTCTGTCGATGGTGTGGTGACAGCAGCTGGGCTTCTCAAAAAAGTCAAAACCTTTCCAGAGTTGGTGGAGGAGGCCCTCGGTGGTCGGGGAGGGTGGCCCTGAGAGCTGCAGCAGGATTAGATTAGGCTTGGCTTTTATCTCGCCCCTCTGGATATAAAAGAGAAGTAATGTTCCTGAGCAACAGTGGGATTCCATGTAACTATAAAATGGGGCTGCTTCAAGGTGAAGAGGAAATATAAATATGAAAAAAAAAATTAAGCTTGAGAGAGTAGAAGTTCTTTAGTGTGAGTGTCGGAGGAGTTGTCTTGGGATAAATCTTATGCAAATGTTTGTGTTTGAATTTGGCAAAGTAAAATATGTTTATTTTTTTAACTTAGGTTCTACAGTTATTACTTTTTTTTTAAAAAAATACGATGTCAAATAGGAAAAACGTTTTTGCTGCACACGTAATGTGTTCTTTTACCAGTGGACACCATCGAGTGGCGTCTGAGCCACCAGCACTCCCACGGCTGCACACCGAGCTGGGATCAGCATGGATATGAAACTGTTTATTGGGTTTCTTTCTGCTCTTATAACTGTGATCACATTTCATGATGTCCTGGGGTCTTAAAATATCAAGAACCAGCAATAAGCAGAATTCCAAGTTGAGCTTTTCTGAAGAGCAGGAATTAAATACAGGCCAGGGCACTCTCGTGCACTCCTGGTGACGTCTTAGGAGCTGGGGATGCAGTTGAGTTTTAAACCAGAATTTGAGTGCAGAGTTTTATTTCCTAATAGCAAAAAATCCCATCAGGCTTTTCCCATTTCCATCATTCAGTTCTCTTCCTCCCTTCCCTCTCAAGGTGGGTACCCAGCTCTGGGCTCTGGGCCACATCTGCCCATGTAAAACTGGCCAGGCTTGTGGCCATGCGAGGGGCTCCCAAGGGAAGCAGAAACATGAGTTTTAGTGAAAACCTCAAGTATTTCACTTGTCCAGAATAAAAGATTCCATTTTCACGCTACTGTATGTCTCCATACTGCTCTTTCCTTCACTTGTTAAAAAAAAAAAAGAAGGATATTTTAGGATGAAAAATAAAACCAAACAAACAAAAAACATTTTCTGTCCTTTTTTCTCTTTTATAAAATGAAACCTGAGTGATTCTGAATAATTTCTGAGGAATTTCAACCCTTGAGTTGATTTTTTTTTCTTCTCTCACACAGTTTTAATTTGAAATTTCACATTTGCTAATGACACATTTTTACTCTATCTGAAGATTGCCATCTACTGGCATATAGGAGCTTTTGGGGTCTGTTATTGTTAATAAATTTGAAAATTCAATAAAGTTTGTTATTTTCTCAGTTGATTTTGTTGATTGCATTATGCTTTGCAGAGTAGGGGCAATAGTAGAGGAAACATTAGCAGCATTTACTTGATCTTACCAAGTGCTGTGCAATGTCTGCTTAATTAAAAGCCCATTATAGCAACATATTGATGCTTCCCACATGAATGAGCTCTCTATTCCTCCAAATTAAGCTATATTTCATATTTCTGTCCTATAAGTACAGAAAAACGCATTAATAAGAGGTTAAAAATACAATTTTTTTCTAAGCATTTGAAGTGATTCTGACTTTCTGGCACGTAACAGGTAGCTCAATAAACTACAGGGGGTAGAATTTAATAGTGTAATTCCTAAATTACGGGAGACACCTCTCCCTCCTCAAGTTAATTCAGAGTTAATCCTGAAATTCTTTAAGTTTCTAGCTCTGATGCCTCCCAGCATTCTCCCTACTCAGCAGAGCACAAGGATCTCCAAAGTGAATTTTCTCCCCACCAGCTGCAAAGGTTCTGCTGCCACACCCCCAAGCTCTGAGCAGACATGGGGCAGTGATCCTGTGCTCCAGGGCTGGATATTGGCAGCACCTGGAGCCACCATCATCCCAAACTGGGGCAGGTGTGACATCAGGGCGGAGCCAGCATCATCCCAAACTGGGGGCAGCTGTGTGACATTGGGGTGGAGCCAGCATCATCCCCAACTGGGGGCAGCTGTGTGACATTGGGGTGGAGCCAGCATCATCCCCAACTGGGGGCAGCTGTGTGACATTGGGGTGGAGCCAGCATCATCCCCAACTGGGGGCAGCTGTGTGACATTGGGGTGGAGCCAGCATCATCCCCAACTGGGGGCAGCTGTGTGACATTGGGGTGGAGCCAGCATCATCCCCAACTGGGGGCAGCTGTGTGACATTGGGGTGGAGCCAGCATCATCCCCAACTGGGGGCAGCTGTGTGACATTGGGGTGGAGCCAGCATCATCCCCAACTGGGGGCAGCTGTGTGACATTGGGGTGGAGCCAGCATCATCCCAAACTGGGGGCAGCTGTGTCACTTGCTTATGAGGAGGCCGGGCCAGCGCAGGGCTGGCAGTCGGTGCTTGCTGGGGGAAGCTGCGGACTCTGTCTGTGCCTCTGGCTGGGACTGTGCTGCCGATGAGAGTACCCACAAAGCTGGCACAATTCTGGTTTCTTTGGCCAGCTCTTTGGTGTACCTTGATGGTGAGATGCTCATCGTGTGCTGCCTTGTCTGTATTTTGTGTCTAGACATCTGTTTTCTGCAAGGAAGGACTTGGGTTCCTTGCATGTGGCTTTCCTCTCCTTTGGAGGGAGGTGGCACCTAAAACTCAGCTTTAACTGAGCTGCTTCATGTCCTGGCCTGCCAGGTGTGGTCTGTGTGGGTTTTGAGCTTTGTAAAGGAAGGTTTTGTGCTGCTGTAGAAGGGACTGTGCTGTTTTTTGGTGAGGGTGTGGGGCAGTGATGGGGTGCTTTTGTTTGTAGCAATGCTGACCACAAAAGCATGGACACTGAGCAGGCGAGGCTGGAAGTGTGAAGGTGCTGCTGCTTTTTCAACTGCTTGAAGGCTACAAAAAACCTGCCTTGTTTGGGGAAGGTGTCTGGGGTGAGGTGTAGGTAGCATGCGATGACAGAGCTGTTTCTGTACTGTAACTATAGGAGCTTTATGGAATTGGAAAGTAAACAATCATGTAAACCTTGTGTAACTTGCTGAGATGTCAACTAAAGCTGCCCTAGGGCTGCCTTCTCACACACATGCACTCTGGTTGTTGATTTCCTGTCTGCTATTCTGATTTTATTTGGGAATTTGTTGCTTTTATGTATTACTCATCTTGATGGAGTTCACCCTTCTTAGTCTCTGTTGTTCTTTCTTATATAAGAGGACTGATCTGCAGAGAAGGATGAAAATAATGGTAAAACAACATGTACATTTACATAAAAACATGTCTTAAGGTTCTTCTGTGCGAACTTCATGAAGGATTTTTATTTATTCTGGATGTTGTTGGCACCACTCTTTGATTTCTGCTGGATAGAGAGTTGTCAGTTACACGCTGTAGATGCATTTGCTGCTAATTATAAACAGCCTTCTTGGCTCCTAAAGGCGAGCAGGCTTTCCACCATTTGCTCACATAAGCCTGTGTTACAGTTCTTTGGTGTGTAAGTATTTGGAGGGGAGAAGAGTGGGGAGATTTGTTGAGAGGCCATAAGGCACGAGCCTCCAACCTGCAGCTGAGCTGACTGCGAGATAGCTGGATGCAAAGAGTGGGAGCAGAAAGCTGCCTTATCCTGGGGAGATTGGGGGCGTTCTGGTGTGCAGCAGCCTGTGCAGACACCAGATCCACGTCTGGGTGCTCCTGCCTGAAGTCCCTTGTGCCCACGGGACGTGGCAGTGTGAGCTGAGCCCTCGAACCAGCTGCTCCCTGTTCCATCTCCCTGCTAAAGAGAACATTTACCTCAGGTTTTTAAAGATTTTTTTTTTTACCTTTCATCAGATCAATATTGACTTTCTCAGTTCTTCAAGCAGCACCCTCTGAGAAGCAAGTGCTGATTCCCCCCCTTCTGTAACAATCTCCACAAAGTAAATGCATGTTTACAGTGGAAAATGGAGCAGCACATTAATGTGGTGATTGATTGACATGAAAATGCAGTTCTGTGATTGATGAGACAAATGTATGTTGCTCACAAAAGCTCTGAGGAAATGTGGTCTATACCATACTTGTTATTACAGATTTTTTAGTGTGGGGGTGGTTTTTAAATTTTTTCTTTTTTATTATAAGCAGTCAATTTACTTCCAATTATAGTATGAGCTGCAGTAATTCTTGCTGTGGTGCTGGTGGTTAATCACAGATCAACAGGCATAAATCATATGAGACAAGTCTTGGCTATTAAGAGAAGGACCATTCATTAACAGAAGCAACTGCATTGTTCTGGTCTCCTCCATGGCACACACAAGTCTCATCTCCCTTAAGATATTCACAGTGCTGGCACTGGCCTGTAATACGTTTCAGTATCATTAGATGTACTGTGGAGTGAAAATTCCCTTGCCTGTGTGAATTAGAGCAGTAGTTTGAAGTTTCTCTGCTGCTGACTTGCCCCAAAATTCCTGTCAAAATGAAGATCACGAATTATTCAGGCATGCACCTCTTCTGTGGATAAGTATATTAAAAGGTGGTGGGTTGAGAACATTAAAAATGGGGAGAGACTCTTAACTTCTCTTTTTTTGGTAGTGATAGAATCTCACCCTTGGTGTGTCCTGAGATGAATCTTAGCAAAAACTTCATGCAGATAATTTCCAACTTGTGAATCACTGTTGCTCCTGTGATTTTTTTTTTAAAATTATTTTTCTTTTCCTATCAGTGCCCAAGCACAATTTTTATTTAAAGTGAGACTGAATAAATCTTTGGCTGGTGTGTAGTAGGGGGAAGGGTAGGAAGAGGAAAGAAACTCCTCTCCTTCTCAACTGCTTATTTTTTTCACCCCATTGAGAAATGCTCCATCTTTTGAGAAAAACAAATCCCTGTGCTTGTTGTAGGTACAGCTGGCTGCCTTTGGTGGTGATGCTTCAGCAGGGCAGTCATGTTGTTGATGGATTGCTATGTTTGATGGTAAATCAACTCGTTAACAAATGAATTTAAACACAAAACTGAATAACTGAAGTATTTTACCTGATTTGTTTGATGCTGTGAAAAGGGATTGATCAAATGCCTGTTGCAGTCTATGGGAGTCTGTGATTCTGAGGGGTTTTGGAACAGGATTAAAGCTGTTCACAGCCTTTTGGCTGAGTTTATTTGCAGGAAGGTGTGCTCGCAGGTCGTTGTGGGCTTTTCAGATGTGTGACTGCCTGTAAAACATGACCTTTAGTCACCAACAGAAAGGTGGGGAAGGGGAGCTTCTTGGTCTCCAGTGCCTGGCTCCTCTCACTGATACTTGCAGGAGAAGGAGCCCTTCTCTCAAAAATAAAGGTTTTCTTGCTGTTTGCTGTGTGCCTCAATAGCTCCCTGCCTGTGAGCCCATGAAAAATGAGACTGTCATGGATCATTTACCATTGGTGTCTGGATTTGCATCTGGAATGTGGCTCCCATCTGATAATGGTTCCTCCTCCACCATGGCATCCATCCCTGGCTACACACGATTACCTTCTCGCAGGCTCTTGCTGGTGGGGATCTGAGGGCTGCCCTGAACACCCTCTTTCTGTGGGTCTGGAAAGTACGTGTGTAGCCTTGAGAGGTTGTTGCACAATTCTTCAGTAAGTGGCAGTGATGATAAGGCTTCCTTATCTCATTGTGGTGTTTCATGGATAAATTCACACCTGGTTCTGTGGGGAACCATCAAATAACCTGCTGTGTGCTGGTGCTGCTGTGCCAAACCTGGCCCTGTCCATCTGCATGTTTAACCCTGTTCTGTGTTTCCTTGGATTGGGGTTTGTTCAGTGAAAGCAGTTTTTGTATGTTCTGCTGAACAGACATCTTGTTCTGTACAAACCTGAACATCTGTGGTGTAAAAAAAGGAATAAAAGATTTGCATGACTCTTTAAAATTAGGAACTATATTGTGTCTTCGTAGCAGGTTATGCAGCAGCCTTGTTCCTTTTACTGGTAAAATAGGAAAGCTGATTGAGTACAGCCTTTATTTTGCCAGTTGATGAACCTCCCATCCCTGTAAAATAGGACTTGTGCTGTAGCATGTACCTACAGTAGGGCATCCCAGGTCATGATTTGATAAATCTATATTTATGCAATATATTGTTTATTGTATGAAAATTTGACCTCGTTAGCTGCAGTCCATTTCCATCTCAGTTGTTATCTGAAGTGTATAATAATGAGGAGAACATCATCTCAATCTATCAGTGCAATCAGACAAAGAGATGCTGTTGCAAACTCCGGGAAGATTGTGTCCCAGATGGGAACAGCAAATTTAATTACTGACAATGGAATGAGTATGAAATGTTTCTGCACGCACAGTTCTGGACAATGCGCCGCTTCAAACCCAGGCAACTTGGGTTTTGCAACATTAGGCTGGGAAGAGTCAGAGGATGGTAATCCCCTAAAGTGAGGCTGAGTGAGAGTGTGTGTGACTGGAAAGCTGGGGAAATGCTAATGAATTCATTGAGCCAAGTCGGTGAAATAGCTAAACATCTAAAGAGCAAATATCAAGCACTGATATTTATGTAGAGATAGCACAGAAAAACTGTTCGCCTTGGAGAGGGCCCTGTGAAGAAGTTTTTTTAAACAGAAAGCCTTGTTTTGGGTGTCTGCCTTAGCCTGAGAGCTCACCTTGGTGGCGGTGCTGTGTTTTTTCCTCTGTAGGAAACAAGGGTGGCTGTGTAAGGTAGGAGTCACTGAACAAATCTGCAGATCTAAACCCAAAAATCTTATTATGCTGTGACTTAAGAGCAGCATAGTAAGAGCTGTAGTTGGAGGCCATGTATCCAGGCTACAGCTGCAAAAAAAACCTGACCAGAAGTCGATTACAGGCTCTAATTCTTCCAGGACTTGCCGAACAGCTGCCCGTTGGCATCTCTCTTGCAATCCAGGAGATGAATCCCTCTGTGTGCTGGAGGTAACGACCTTCTGGATGCTTTCTAATAAAACAATGAAGAGCTGACTTTATCATCCTTAAAGCAAATTACTTCTGCAAAATGCTTTACAAATACCAAGGGTGCTCTTTAGATAGGGATGTCTTCTATTAAAGTCTTGAATATTTTTTCTGCCTTTAAGTGGAGAAGCGTTCTCGGTCCAGTGGGGTGTGTAGGAATAGCTCACAGAGAGAAGACAGGGGTGTATTCTGTCTGGATCTGTCTGCAGGAGCTATGCCATCAGATTGGTTTGCTTTAAGTTGTCTTAAAGAAGATGCAGTAAACTAATATTTGTATTTTAACTTTTTTGTCCTATTCAGCTAATTACATCACTTTTATTATTTCTCTACTGAAATGATCTTGGGTAAAGATGTCATGATAAGTCTATCAGTGCCTTAAGTGTTTGTGTCTCTGTGTGATGGGGAGATGACAGTGATAACACTGCAGGAGTGGGGTTTTCAGTTTTGAGGCATTTCCTCATCAGCCGGAATGCCAGAGCCAGCCCCGTGCCCAGCCCTCGATTTGGGGTGGGTTCTGGTTCTGCTGGTGCTGCAGGTGGCTCTGTTCCCAAGTACTTCACTTATCTGTTTATGTTAATATTGGATAACAAGGAAAACACGAGGCCTGGCCCCAGTGTACTACTGTGGGCTTCCTGCTGACTTGTTTATGCCTTCTCATCCCACAGGTTTGTCTGTTGTCATAGTTTCCATTTTCTTCCCGTTTTCAAAAGCAGGACAGGAGGTCTCTATGGAGACAGGCATCAGTTCCACTCCATGCACTAAACTGTAGGGGTTGCTGTAAGAGCAGAGCTGTGAACACGCTCCATCCCCTGTGGAAGCCCCAAACGTTGCCATGCTGACATCTCCAATCCCCAGAGTCACCGGGAATTAACATTTCAAGGTCGCAGAAGCTTTGCTGTAACAACACTGTCTGCTATTACCTCATTGGAGCAGCAACATGGAAACAGAAACATCGTCTCTGCACCGCACAACTCCAGATCTCAGGGCTTTTCATTAACTGCAGAAAAGACCATCCCAGTGTGTTTTTAGAATTAGTATATGTGAACTTCATCTGAAATTAGAGAGTCAAATGCAGTCCCAGTGACTGGGGCATGGGGAAAAAGCTTTTTTAGAGATGGCTTTGCCATAGGGGAAGATGTTCATGAGGTCTCTTAGCTGGTGTGTGCGTGGTCACTCTGACTCGTGCCGAGAGGAGCTGGGCTGCTGAGCACTCTTGTAGAAAGGATATGACTTCTGTCTCCAGACCCCTCTGAGCAGCAAATAACTGGAGACAGGGAGGGATCTGTCTCACCTGCTGTCCACATTTGGGGCTGAATGTTGTTGTGAGCCCTGGGATGGATACGGTGGGAAATGCTGTCAGGTCTGCTCCAAGAACTTTTATTCCTGTAATGGTGTGGTAGGTGTTACAGGTGTAACTTTCAGAAGTACCCAAACAACTCGAGAACTGAAATCCATCAGTGGTGCAGTCGCTGAAGTTCAGGTTCCTGCATCACTGATTGCTCCCAAGTGTTACTCTGTCACAGTTGTGGTTCATGCCTATGTTCATCTGAAATAGAACTGAGGACCTAGAGAAGTGTGTGTATAAATATATACGGATATATATACCCACACATGTATTCCCCCAACCACCTTTCTTTCACGTGTGCTTATCTGCACTCACAAATAGCTGTACAGGAGAAGCCTTTGCTCCCAAGGCAGATAAAAAGGGGAAATTGTAACTGCAGATGCTGTGAGAACAGAAGGATTGAATTGAGGAGGATGGGGACAACTTGAAAACTCTACCACACAAGGAATAAGAGTTACCTCTTGTCATACATTTCAGTTTTTTTCTCCTAGGGGAGTGATACTGTTCTTCTATGGTGCTTACTTTGGGGTCCTGAATGAACTGTTAGTCCTGATGCTGACAGAAATATAATTTCTTCTTAGTTTACAGCATATGCTATGCAGTTGAATTTCATACCCAGTTTCCTGGATAGCACTCACTGAACTACCTGGGTGTAGTTTAAATACTAATCAGGCTAAGTGGGACCCTAAGGAATGTTTTAAAAAAAACAAACTAAAAAACAAATCAAAAAACCAAATCAGTGATTGGAAGGTTATATACTATTTTGCTCAGTGTTACGACCCCAGTTAAAAAAAAACAACCTAGGAGTTCTAGGCTCTGGTGTCACATAAAGCACCCAAAACTTGTGAAAGCAGATCAGCAGTTTCCTGAGATGGCACCTGAAGCTGTCCTCAGCCTGTGCCTGGTACCACAAAGCTTTGTAGCACAGTGCCAGATTGGGAGGTAGAACAGAGAGACTGACTGTGCAGGATGGGTTGTGAAGTAAAGGTCAGCTTCTGCTGTCTGATAAATCTGCTTTCTGTTAACCTCCTTGTGTGCTGTGAAATTAGGGTTAATTCAGATGAAGTCATCGAGGAACGTTCTGGTGGGCAGAGGGTTGGTGCAGTGACTCCAAACCTGCGCACGGGTCACGAGGGGAGCAGTCCCCGTGGGCTGCTGGCAGGAGATGAAATACTCCTTTTACTCCTGGAATGTCAGCTTTGTGCCTGTGCCGCTGCCTCCCACCAGGCACAGGTGGTTGGGGCTGTCTCAGCGTGGAAGTGGAGCAGGTTAATTCCAGGTCCCCGGCAGCTCAGCTTCTTGGTGTATTTTCACAGGCAGAGACAGTTAGGGGGATTAAAACCACCTTAATGTTGTAATCCCAGGCTCCGTTGTAATGGAGAGTCTCCAGGGAGATTGGTTTTGTGTCCAGTGTGGGCCATCCTCTGGGGATGTCTATTGGAAGGGCCCCCGGGAATGGTCTGTATTGTATTTCTTTATTCTTTTAGGATATCCCCGTTCCTCTGCTATTGATGAGCATTAATCCAAGTGTAATGGTTGCTTTGGGCAGTGCCTTTGGCCTGGGTATGGTGTTGAAGGAGTGTCAGAAGGTTGGGTGGAAAAAATGAACAGAAAAGTCCTCTGACTTACTGACATACTTCCATTTTCTAGTCACTTCTGTAGATATGATCAAATATAAAAGCTGGAGATGGGAGCAAATAAAAATCGGCACCAAATCAAATAACAAAATTTTGAAAAGGTCAAATTAATATATTTTTACAGCTATCTCTCCCGGAATGAAGGAGGCATTAAAATTCTGATTATAAGTTCTCGTGAGAATGGATTGTAATGAGAACAGGAACCAGCACATAATAAATCCACTCTCCTGGTAATAATTTAACTAGAACAGTAACTGGTACAAATGTAATTCATTAATTCATTTTTATCACAATTTAAGCACTGAAATCTGGTTGTTATTGTGTGGCCTTCTTATGCCATATCTGGGGCGGGTTTTTTGTCGCTAGAGTTGAAGTTCTGAGATCCCTCATAAACCAGATGGATGCAAACCTCCTTGGAGTCCACCTTACCACAATTGCTGCTTTCTATGAAGTTCTTATTTCACTTAAGACTGGGCTGAAAGAATATTAAAAAGTAGTTCTGATTTGTGTTTATTTAGGACAGATGGCTAATTTAACTAGTCTGATCTCAGTTTTTTTATTGGACTTCATCCAGTGGTCCTTGATAGTCTCATATCTGAATTCAACATTTCCCAGAGTCATCAGATGCAAATAACAAAAGTAATTAAAAGACTGCCTCGAAGTGTAAATATCCATTAAAAAAGTGTGAAATTTTTGCTAATAACATTTGTGGAGCTTTCGATATTTTGAAGAGTTTTAGTCGCACTGACAGTAAAGACTGACACCAAATATGGTGAGTGGTTTTATTTGTTTATTTGCTTTTTTTTCCCCCTGCTGCTTCCAAAGTATGTTTAAAAAGACTCTGTAACGTGCCTGATGGTCGTAAAACTTCTTGCCCTTGTTTTAGCAGGGCGATGAAGGGAGGGATGATGGGAATTTTGGAGCCAGGGTTGTTTCAGGATTTAGGAGTGATGCTCTCAGCGTTGGATTTTATCCCCTGCAGCTCCTGCTTGCGGGCCTTTGGCAGATCTTTAGGGCTTCCTGTGCTCCCTCTCAGGAGCTGCTGATGGATGTGGCCTGTGTGTCTGTCACAGAAGACATTTATGTGACAAAATTATTGTAATCTGTCAATTTAAGACAGCTAGTTTTGCTTAATGGATTTTCAGGTTACTTTAGACTGTGTGCTGCCTTTGCCAAAACCAGGGAGTGCAGCTCATTATTAGTAAATATTTGTGATTGGGGCAAACTGTGGAACAATTAAAATGTGTATTTTAATCTGTAGTGCTTTGACATCCTGAGCAAAACCTTGGCACTGCTGCAGCCAGCAACAGAACTCCTTGCTGAAGGGAGCTGGATTGTTATTTATGCTAAGCTAGATGGATGGAAGATACAAAATTATAAAATCCCTGTAACTTGTTTCTTTCTGTGGTTCAAAACACTGAGTGTGTTTCCTCCGCCGCAGCTGGGGCTCTCCCTGCCCTGCCTGTGTCAGGTCCTCTGCCCTGGGAGTGTTGGATGCGGGTTTGCTGTAACTGGATTTTTGGCATCTTCACCATGGGATGTGTAGCTTAATCTTAATAAACATGTCCCCAGGAGCTCCTGCCTGAGGAAGTGCCGCTGGAGAGCTTCCCTCTAACACCTGTCACCTGTACCAACAGAGCAGTGATTCCAGAATCTTCATTAATATTGTCAGTGTTTAGAGACATCGATGATGATCCTTGTCCTAGGTGGAGCCTTAATAGAAGATTGTGCAGATAGTGCAAAGGAGCTGTGTTCATGGGGTGTTTTCACAGGGATTGCTTTAAAAATTGACTGGAGGGAGTAGATGTAGTTGTAATTAGTAACTGTAGGTACTCATAGGTAACTGTAGGTACTGCCTTGTAAATAAAAATGTTTTCATGAAGTGTCTCTTTGGAAGCTTAGGTTCTTCATGTTGCCTGCCATGTATGTAGTGGTAATTTGATCAGTGAAAGTTTAGACTACAGAATTTCCTAGGTTTTATATCCAAACTCTTTTTGTCCTTCCTGCTCCTTCAGAGACAGTCTGTCTATTACGTTGCAGGTTTTCTATTTTAAAGATATTTTTAAATACAATATTGTTGCGTTCCTAAGGAAAAAAATTAGAAAGGAAACAGTGCAGTAAACAAAGCTGCGATCTGAACATGTGCTTGAGTGATGCTGAAGCTGAGTAGATGCAGTAAATATTTCCCATAAGCCACAGACTGATGGAGCAGGGGCTGTAAACGACTTGTGGCTGCAAGAAACAGCAGTGGCACTTGAGCCAGGAATTGGCTGTGCGGATTTGCAGCAGCAGGGAGAGGTGGTTTGCTATGGATTTTGGTTTTGCACAGCATTGCCTGTCAACAAAACACCGGTGGTTTTAATTTAGATTTTGCATCCCAGAACAATTTTCATTGCCCAGGCATCACCCCAAGGGTAGCCCCTTAAGGTCCCTTCCAACACAAACCATTCCATGCTGTTGTTTCCTAACTCTGTTTCCTTTCTACTGTGAGTCAACATAACTTCATTGAAATTCAGGTTTCCAGATGGAGAAAGTGGGAAATAGCTTAAAATGGTTGATTTTGGCTTATGGAGACTCTGAGAGTCCCAAGTTCCAAATTCTGTGAAGGTCACTCAGTTGCTGGGAACTGGCTCTGGCTCAGAAGCTCCAGCCAGGGAAGTGGCAGAGCAGAGGAGAGAACCCTCCAGTAAAACCTCTTGTTTTCAGCTATTTCATGGCTATAGGAACTTAACTGTGGACTATTCCTGTGCCTCAGAAGAGCGATGCAAGGTTTGTTTCTGTCAGATGCAAAAAAAAAAAATTTAAAAAGATAAGAAATGCTTGAGCTTCCACTCCAACCTCAAAAGATCTTACAAGGCTTTTTTTGCCCTGGCAACATTTTGCCATGTCAAATCTCCCACAGTTTTCAACAGGGTACAAGAACAGTTTGTATTTTAATAAACATGATGACTGAGATTTGTTGCTGAGTGAAACTAATAAGATGAAGGATGTTGACAAGTCATGGATTTGTATTGTGCAGCCTGAGTATAACTTGAAAGCTCAGCAGTACTGGACAAGCACAACTACTGAAAATGTGAATATATTTACATGATTTGATATGAAATATCGAAGCCAATTTGTTAATGGGCAACTTCAGTGCTTGTTTTTATGTATTGTATAAAAACCAGTAGGTCAACTGTAATGTAAAAATGCACATTTTAGTTTGGCTCTGTTTTTAGCACTAAGCCACATATTCAGTATAACAAGGAAAGCAATAACCATCTTTTGATTTTATGATATACAGCACCTTTTATGTAAACCCATGAAAAGTGATTACTGGTATCATGAGGAAACAGCACCTTAGGGAGATTACCAGGCAAGGCAAACAGCTGGAACCCATAATCTCCTAAAAGTCTGATTGTCTGTGGATCACCATGTCTTCCCTAGAGGGCTATAAGTAATACTTTTTCTAATTATGCAAAACAATAAATTCTTCAAAAATTTTGAATTTAAAACTTTTTGGTAACCATGAAATTTAGCTGTGTGTTAAACCAGATGTTCGACGGAAGCTCTAAGTTTAGGACTCTGCAGAATTTGTTTTTATATATAAACATGACACGTTTCCTCTTGCTTTCTTGACATTTAAGGTTAATTATTACAGCAGTTTACCTGAAGTTTAATTTAATTGGAGGAAAAATATTTCTAATCCATTTGATGGGGTTTTTTTCAAGCTAAATTAAAAGAAATATAGCTGCATTTTCACTGAAACAAGCCTAGCTCTGTAGGTATTTGTATTGATTTAATTAGATAACTTTGAAAAAAAGGGACAATGTGAGCATAGACAGAGCAAGTGTATGTTTTTTCTAGAGTACAAATCCCTTGAGAAATGTTCCTGCCTGCCTGCTGACCTGGTGGTTGTGCCCTGCTGTGTGTCAGTGATCAAGGGGCTGCAGTCTGGGCCTTTCCTATGGGCTTTAGCCCATGCAAAGTCCCCGAAATTAAGAAGCATGATCCGTGCTTAAAAAGGAGAAGTGAGATCATTCTTAAAATCCTCCCACAGCCATATTTCGGTGTGTTGCTAGGCAGGTAAAACACGCAGCTCACTCCTGGCACATGCAGGGATGCGAATGGTGATGTTTTATCGCGGCCTGGGGATGCGCGGTGCCCCGAGCTGCATCTCTGCCTCTTGGCCTGTGCTGCCAGCGTTGGGGAGCGTTTCCCTCGGTGCTGATCACAGCATATCGAGCTCCTGGGGTGGTGACACAGTGCCATCAGACAAAAATTACTATTTGCAGCCGGGCATCCTGCTCCCTGTTGACTCGAAAGCCCTGATGTCAGGCTGCATGCTGCTGACTCCAGAAGTGCTTCAGAGAGGGATTATCATAAATTCAGATACCTGCTAGAGATACCTGCATGGTACATTTGTCTGTCAGCTCTTTTTCAGGATGCTGATTGTCCTGGCAGTTTGTTGTATCCCTTTTTTGGATCTCTGAGGGAACCGTCCAAGAGGCACCTGGGAAAAAAAAAGAAAAAGGTGCTGGAGCTTCAAGAGTTAAAATTTCTTTCTGAATCTTCCAGGAGGGTGGGTGTTCCATTATCTCTGCAGCTAGAGGTGCTACTGAAATCTTCAAAGCCAGCTGTTGGACTTAACAATATAATTTTCACCTGAAACTTTTTGTTCTAGCAGGTGATAATGATTAGGAGTTGGATATTAAATTTTCTGCTTTTTTTTCCCCTGGGATGGTTTTAGCCAGACATCAACACAGACAGAACAACTGTGTCGCTGATTGCTGCTTTCTCTCATCTCAAATGCCCTGTTGCAGGTAGCTGCTTCATTCTTGAAATGTCATCATAAAGAGCTTGTCAGACAATTTCCGTCTCTCAAAGGCAAAGTTGAGGGGATCTAAGTGTATAATTTGCATGTTAATTTAAATGTGTGAACTGGTTTGGGGTCAAACCCACGGGTTTGATGAAAGCATTGAGAGGAGGTTATCAGACATTTCAGATGAGTGATGAACAGGCATTGTGTAAAGTAAACATCCACAACTTGCTGTCACTTGGGGGAGTTTTTGGAAGCCTCTTCCAGGCATTTACATTATCTGATGTACAACTGGCATTTCCTTAAAGACAAGTGTGTGTCTAAGCACATTCTTCAGGAATAGCATTGGGAGCTATGGTGGAGGAAAGGGAGTTTCCAAGGAACCTTTTCTGTTTATGATCAATAATTTTGTGACAGTTCATGTGTAAATTTAATTTCAAATGCAGTTTTGCTCTGTTTGATTCCACCTTCTTCTCACTGGTGGCATTTTCAGTTACTTTAAAAAAATTTTGAGCTTTCTTTGTATTTGGAGTTCCTCTGATTATATAGCCCTGAAGAGAGAGAGAACAGTTGAAATTCTTCATCACATATCTTTCTGCAGGTAAATTATAATACTGAGAAGTTAAATTTTCACTAAACTACTTAGAGATTAGAGTAAAGGGTATTGCTGTTGTATGTTGGGATTTTTTTTTTTAAGAGTTTCCAATCCATCCTATATTGGTGGGAAAAATATTGTTTGGTCTAATTATTCTTGCCTGCCTCTAATTTTTCTAGTTTTATCATAGCTAGGACATTAAAAATCATTGTAGGCAGAAACTTCACATGCCAGCTGCTGGACTACTCATAAGTTCTACTCTGATCAATACTTTTCATTCATCTTACTTTTAGTCTGTGATTTTTGTTAATTCTTTGTTATTCTTGCTTATACATGTTCCACCCCTCTTTTCCAAATTAACATGCTGTGTGATGTTCCAGTCCAAATCATTATGAGATGTTAGAGGGATCCTGAGGTAGGGCAGGACAGGCACTTAACCTCAGTGGGAGGGCTGGGCGGTAATGATGGTTTAACGGCAGCAACACACACGGAATTTCAATCAGTTTGCTCCAGGTTTAGCGTGCTGATATTAAGTACCAATAATTCACCCAGTATTGTGCTGAAACAGCACCGTGGAGCACAGAACAAACCCCCAGGAAGATGTGGTGTCTCTGGGCTAAAGGGACTCTGATCCAGCTGGGAGAGGCCTCGCGGATCCCAGCAGGGAAGGTGTAAAAAGAGCAGCCAAAGCTGGAATGATTGAATTTCAGTGTTGTTAGAATTCAGTTTTTAAATATTGATAGCTGGTTGACAATCATTTGACAGTAGGATTCAGTTCTTTCTGGTGCTACCCGGTGAGCTACGGAATCTCCACGCAAGGTTGTTTTGAGGTTTTGGTACCTGGGGTCTCACGAGAGGACACATAGAAGAACGGCATTGTCCTGAGTTGCAGCTTTTTTAGTGTTCCAGGCTTTTTCATCCCGTGTCCTGATTTCCAAGGGCTGGAAAAATAATGTAGAGGTGGGGAAGAAATTGTCCCACAGGGGCCCTGAGCGGCTGCACCCCCTTTGCCAGGATCTGCAATCCTGCTGGGGTCTGGGCTCATGGAATGATTGAAATTGTGCAGGACATTGAGGTCGTCTCACAGCACCGCCGCTCAGGAGTGCAGCTGGTGGCTGAACTGGAGCTGTTCCACAGGTGTGGGATTGTTGTTTCCTGCCTGGATAAACCAAGAAGGGTCTGCTCTCCACCCTCCTGTGCACAGCCTCTCTGTGCTGCTTTGACATTGTCTGCGAGGCTGGATTTGGGGTTAATGCAGACAGTGTGAATGTGGATTGCAGACAGATTATGTGCATCTCTTGTGTGCACAGCAGGATTAGGATGATGGGCATCTGTGCTGTGTGAAAAGCTTCTGAACTTTTGTGTGACTGTGAGTACTGGGCTTTTTCACTCATCTGGGAGAATAAAACCTGGCTGGGAGAAGGATCAGATGTTCCTGGTGTGGTGTGGATTTAGGGGTGTCCTGCACTGCCACAGGCACAGCAGTGCTGGGACAAGCTGGGATAATGCTTTCCATCCAGGAGAGGCACTTCAGGAGCTGTTGGGAGAGGTATTGATCTAGTTCAGTCTCACTCCCTTGCTTAACTTCTGTAGTGAGATTTTTATCTCTTTTAGAGAAATAACTAAGGTTACAAAGCTTGAAAAAAGATGCATCAGGTGTCTGTAAACCACTTTGAAAATTTTCCATCTGGGAGACTATGTGATATGGTGCTACTATTTATTTTTTTCAAATTTTTGTATCCATAACAATAGTAAAAAAAATCATCTACATATTTTACCTGGAGAAATTGTTCCAGAGCGCAGTTCTTGTGAAATGTTAATGAAATACTGTCTGTGACCAGCTCTGTATTTTTCCATTCAGGATCACAGCAGAAACTCTTTAAAAACTAATGTTTGATTTTTATGACAGCATTGGGAGAAGAAGAATTCTGATTAAGCTGCTCCAGCCTTGCCCTTTTGCTTTACTCCTTGCTTTACTGACTGAAGGGCAGTGACCAAGATAGCTGGGTGTAAGGAGCTCCATGCTTCCATGTTCTTTGAAAATAAACAAAAAATCATGCCCTTATGCTAAATGGAGCTGCATCAGCTTATTTAAATAACCGATAGGCTGTTAAATGTTTTTATTTGGAGCAGGGAATTAAGTAATTCTGGAGTCAGGTTGGTAAACACTGCGGTCTGGCAATTAGGAAATTGATTGGGGCCCTAATTCACTATAAAACAGTCCATCTTTCGCTGGGCCTGTAAATATCTCCTCATTGCTTAATTCTGCAGTCTCCTTAATGGGAAACCTGGTCATTTGTGGGGAATCAGCTGTCCATGTGGTAGGCTCATCTGTTTGTCTTACTCTTTTTCCAATGTTGATTTGCAACAAAAGCAATTTGGTGCAGATAAAAAAGAGCAAATGGTAATGGGCTTGAAGCTGAAAGCTCTTAGCTTTTAACACTCAGGCACTCAAAGTGGAGGATTTGGGGATAAAGAGACTTTACTTATGGGTTAGAGATCCTTTGTTCTGTGCTTGATTGGTTGTTTTCCTTTGGCTTGGTTTTGCTATAGTATTAGTGGATGGCAGGTTGCTTGCGAAGTAAAGGTACTTAATTCTAGGGTCTTGAGCTCATAAAACATTTTTAAAAATGCAAAGGCAGCACTCACTGGAGGCCCTTTGGCACCCATGACACTGTATCAGGATTATGGATTACTGCCAGTCGTGCATTTCAGTCTGAAAAATTGCAGTTTAGCTTTCTGAAAACATGCTGGTTTTAAGAGCTATCCATGCTGCTTAAACTGCTTGTACCAGGACCCAGGGCCTCCTGCATTCCTGGGAGCTGTACTCATTGCTGGAGTTGTGCTGTGTAACTTACAAGAGATTTCATGAGAAAAGGAATAAAATTAAAATGTAATCCTTGAAAAATGTATATACCAAAAAGATCACGTGTTGCTTATATATAATGCTTTTTCATCAGACTTGAAAGTGGCCAATTTTCAAGGTTAAGCAAAGCTTATTATTGGATCCAAACAGCATCTCAGTCAATTGTAAAATGAACTTTTAAACCCTTGGCTTTTGAAACCTATATTAAGCAACAGGGAAAAAGTATTAATTGCTATGAAAACGCAAGCATGGGCTTCATTGTTAAGGGGCAGGACTGACATTTGCAGCATCGTGTTAGACCTTTAGGAAATCGTTGGTGCCAGCTGCAGGCTCCTGGTGGAGTCTGCTCTGCCGGGGCTGTTGGAGGGTCCCTCCTGGCCAAGCAGCAGGAACTGAAGCGGTGGCTCTGTCATTGCCCTGCGGTCTCCGTGCTCGTCCTGGTGGCCCCGCGGGCAGAATTAAAGACCAGCTCCAGGATGCAGCCTGAAGGGTGGGTGGCCCCTTGTTCTTGGTGCCCCAGACGTGAGGAAGAGTTGTGCACCGTGAGTGGCAAGGCCCTGGCACTGATCACCCAGAGGGGACGGCTCCCCATCCCTGGCAGTGTCCGAGGCCAGGCTGGACAGGGCTTGGAGCACCCTGGGATCGTGGAAGGTGTCCCTGCTGTGGCAGGGGGGGCAGTGGGATGACCTTTAGACATCAGCTCAAACCCCTTGCCACTCCATGGAAATACAGAGAAGTGCTTTTTGGAGAGGAGTTAAGTGTGTAAGGTGTTTTTATAACATTTGACACTTATTCTACTCACCCTTAACAGAGGAAGAACAACACAGGATGTGGACTCCTACGATCCATCTCGGCGCTGCCTGAATATAAATATCTGTGACAGGCTGCACAAGGATGCTTTAATGGCAGTTGTCAGAGACATTTAAAATGGATTAGACCTTTTCAATTTTTTTCCTCTAATAATGAATATTTAGTGAGACTTTTAAAGCTGTTAGCTATTAATTATAGAACCTAAAAATACGATCGTGTTCAGTCAAGGAGGAATCAGCACATGACTGTATGCAAAAGTATGTTCTCTGTCTAGCTTTTGTGACATAGCTGACTATTTTACATTTGCTTTATAAATACGAAAAATTATTTTTAACGATGACAGCTGGTAATGAAGCAGACTTGCCCTTGAAAGTTGCAAGCAGGCTGGGAATATTAACACTAAGGAGGTAAAAGAAAAGATTAATAGATAAGTGTCCTGATACTTAAATAATGTATGATAAAATTAGATTACCATAAATTTAGTTCCATGGTAGATAATGATATTGTTCTGAGGCTAGAAATCCAACTGTGGCAATAGAAGGTTAATGTTTGCATTAATAAAATGCAGACCATTGTCCTTTGCTGGTGTTGTTGCTGCTTTCTGCAGATAAGAAATCGCCTTTCTCTTTAAATTAGTTTATACTACCAAGGGTTACTTTTGCATATTAGAAATAAATAGGGTTATATTTCTACAGCTAAAATAAATGTTTCTACTGTTGAAATAAATTACTTACTCCAACAGTAGAAAGCTGATTATACTATTGATAAAGAGGCCGTCAGTCAAATAATTCTCATTTATGTATTCAAAAATCTTAACTAATAGTGCAATGAAAAAAGCTCTAGTGAGTTTATTAAATTCTTGCTTTTCAGTGTGATTTTTTTTATTTTATTATTTTTTTGTATCTGGAAATCATCCATTTGCAGCTTGCTGTCATTTCCCTGAGTAAAGTGTTAGAACAGAGTGAGGAAGCTTCGAGTCTTTGTTTTAGTTTGGTTACTCTGTTCTGCTGGTGCTTGGTTTTTATTTTTTTGCCCAGGTTATTCAAGTAGTGGGAATCCAGCTTGTGGGATCTAGTTTTAGCCTTTGCTGGTCTGTTTCTTTGGACGAAATCTCATTTTTAGGAGAGAGCTTGGCAGTACCTCTGTGGTCCAGGGAGAGCTGGCCCACTGACCTCCTTCAGTGATCCATCCCAGGCCTTGCAGCCCATCCATCTCAGATTTCCTGGCTCCCCAGCCCCATGGGGAGCTGCAGCTGCTCTTGCCCCCTTTTCTGGGCTGAGGGATTGATTTCCTGTGGCATTGCTGTGAGAAGTTAGACACAGAGCCGGGGTTAGTTTGGTGACTCCCCCTGGTCAGCAGGAACAGGGAGAAAAGCCACGGATATTCACTTTGCTGTTGCCTGAGCCAGGGCTGTGACTGGAGCAGCCCCGTTGTTGCATCTTCCCCGAGGGCCAGCATCCGAAGAAGAGTTCAGATTTTCCCTCCCAGGCCTTTTTATCCACCAGCCTTGCCAGTCTCGTTCGGTGTAGTTACACCCTGGGAGCGGGGTGATGATTCAGACCGAGTTCCTTTCCAGATGAGAAGCCAAGGTTCTTGGCTGTTGTGGGATTGGGGCTGGAGCCTCTCCTGACACTCCAGCAGAACACCCTTTTAACTTCACGAGAACTATCACAGCTCCAGGGAGGGTGAGGGGTGAAGCTTTAAGGTTGTCTTACATGGATTGGATTGCTGTTCTCAAGTAGCTTTTGCTGTAAGAAGTGGGAGGAAATGAGAGCAGAGATCCTAGAGGAGAAATTTGATGGGAGAAGAGAGCCCAAGAGTTTATTCTGAGTCCACCTTGCATACATGTTCCTGCATTTATTTCTGCTTAGGCATTGACATTCCTCAAAGTACTCTCAGTTGATAGCTCTGAGTGCCCTAATGATAATTGCATTTACACTAAATGTGGAGCAGCATCAATACTGATATACAAATAATTTAAATCTGCCAGCCAGCCGTCTTAACTAATCAAATGGAGATTGCCCCTGTCTCAGTCAGGAAAGACAGGGAAGAATTCATCTTCTTTAAGCAAAAGCTTGAAGAAGGGTGGATGTGGTGGCCCTCCTGTCAAAGGTGTCCTTCTAGGAAAAAGGATATGAAGAGGAACAAACAGACTGACTGCAGGTTTAGACCAGCCTTGGGGTGTGGAGCATAACTTAGCACAAATGCTTAGTTTTTTAAAATGTAAGCAGAGATTGCATTTTTTCAGCTCTCCAACAGAAGCATCTCAGATTCCATCCCTTAGTGCAGTTATGCTAAAAAAAAACCAAAACAATCTATTTAATTGCTATTATATTTGGAGGGAAAATAGGCTTTAACCTTGAGGTGCTGAAACAGCAAATAAGATACTGTGTTCAGGTAAGGATCTGTGACCTGTAACAGGTGTGAGGGGCTGCAGAAGTGACCTGCTTTTACTTCACAGCATAGAGTAGAGGGAACCTTGCTGAGTGCTAATTAATTGTTCCTTTCATGCAAAATAATTTTTACCTTCAAATAGCCTTGAAAAGAGTTCTCCCAGTTTTTTCATCCAGGAAAAGTTGATAGTCACTCACAGCTTCAAAAAATAGGATCTAACCCCAAGAACTGAGCTCTAACATTATGGGTTTTGAACTGAAACAGGTTTGCTACTTTTTAAGCAATCCATACACAATTTAAAAGTAATCTTGTCTTTTTCAGGGCATTATTGTGAAGGGGCTTTTTGGGTTCGTCCTGAGAAATGGAAGCAGTTTTGTACAAAAGCAACCACCCGCTCAAAATACATAAATAAAACTCTTGGATATGAAATACTTTAAAACACAGGGGAGACTTCCAGGGAGTGTTTATTATGGTGACAGGTAGAACCGAGTGAGTAAAAGCCTCTCCTGGCTCTCCGTTCTGGAAGGTCCTCATTTGTGATTATAGTTGCGATGATAAAGCAATTAAACGCTAGTGAACGTATATTTTCCATGTCTGCGAGGCTTCTGGCATAATTATATAATAAAAAATGCCATTAAAGAGCAATAATGTTATTAGTGCATCACTTGGAAGGAGTGCACAGCTTGGATGCTAAGCGTACAAAACAACCAAAGCCCAAAACAAACACTGATGTTCCCAGGGATGGAACTTGGAACAGAAATCTGCTCTGTGCCTGCTGGTGTATGCACAAGATACTCTGATGCACCAAAAAATATCTGCACCTCCAACTGGCCAAATCCTTTTTGCCATGAATCTTTATAGCTTAGAAAATCTAAATTTCAGGTTGGGTATAGAATTAAAAGCCCCAAGACATGCCAAGTGATAACTCCTGGGTCCTGAGTCGCATCACCTCGTTCCATAANTCAATTAAAAGCCACAAGACATGCCAAGTCCTGGGTCCTGAGTCGCATCACCTCGTTCCATAAAAACCTGTGAGATTAAACCTTGCAAAAATGTGAAAATATATTCCCACAGTGTGACACCTGTTTTATTACAAATTCTCTGTGGATGTGTGTTTGTTTTTAGACTTTATACACCCAGTCACTGGCATGCTTCTGTCTTGCATCCACCAAGATGTGCTATGTTGTTAATGAATGACCTAAAGGCTGCTTTGGTCCCGTTGTTCTGTGGTCTAGCTTATCGTTTTTGAATGCTTCAGGAGTTAGATTAAGGCAGCAGAGCTAGGATTCCTAATTCCATTTAATCATACAGATCGAGGAGTTCTTGTTTCATAACTTGCATCGTATTTCCTATTTTTAACATTAAGGTAATTAATTTGCACTAAACAGTATTGATGAAAATCTTCCAGAGGTAGAAGCTTTTCAATGACAGCTGAAACTAGTCATGTAATAGGTCTATGAAATACAAAATGTCTCTATCTGAAGGAAAAATGTCCCAAAATTCATCTTTTCTGGTCTGATACTTGAGACCGTGGATTGATCCCTGGCCTGGTCACTGCTTGCTCGGTACTGCTGTGCTTTTTGCAGAAGGGCACTCGGGGATGTCACGGCTGGTGAGTGACTCTGAGCAAAGGCCCAGAAGGTCGGGCTGTGACTCCTGGCCATAAACCCCAAATCACCTCTGGAAACTGAACAGTACCCTGCATGAAAGGGGCAGGGTGCTTCTAAAGGAGGTCAGGCATGCCCTTAGACTCAGACATAATAGTTTTGCTTATAGTCTTTTTGAAGTTAGGATTTAAAAATCTATGATTAAAACAAAACAAAACAGCAAGAAACAAATTACAGCTGGAATGTTTTATTTTCATGGCTGGCAAAGTTCCCTTTTAATAACATTTATTTTAGGAAGAAGCCCACTGCCATCCAAGTGAGTGCATGTGTTTCTTTGTCTGAAATGGTTTTAGATGTTTGAGAATAACACAAAATCACAGCACAAAAAGACTGCAAAGACTTAGAACAATCTGCCATTAATGTGGCTCAGAAGCCCAGATAATTTTTTTGTGGGAAAGGTGATTTTGCCCAATTCCTCCCTGTATCCGCAGCCCTTGCACTGCGTTTAGAGCCCCTGTTTGTTTCACCAGTGACTGGAGGATGTGCTGCTGCTAATCCAGTGTGCTGAGCAAACTCCCTGTCAAGGAAAACCATTCCAGACCCATCAGGGACACGCCAGCCCAGCCTTTGGAGAGGATAGTGAGCCCTGTGTGGGCTGGGAATAGGGGTGGATGCTCTAGCTTGGATTTATAACAAGCCCAGGGCAAGCACCAGCTTTATTTAGACAGCACTCACTCTCACATGTAACGAGCCCTTTAATTAGGTTTTCACAATGTGACAGAAAAAGTCTCATCAAAATATTTATAGTTGGGTTTTGATTTAAGTCTTCATTGCATGTATAAAACAAAATTTGTCATCTGAGGTAAAGCATCTGGCAAGTCGGTAAGTGTTAGCTCATGAATCGAGTGTGACTATTCTGGGACTGGGGAGTTACTCAGATGTAGTATGGATGCACCCGAGGAGGGATGTGGATAAAAAGAGGATGTTGAGTTTAGGGTGTGATTTTTTTTATTTTTTTTTAATTTTTTTTTTTTAAACATTTTTTTCCCCTTAATGTTTTATTCAGGCCAATAGGTTTATGCACAGTTCATCCTGCTGCTTTTCTGGAGTTTTAGAGTTGATAGTGTCCATGGGAGTATCCTAGCAGTTCATAGATGGCATTTGTGGAAATCAGGCTCATTAGGTGGGCTCAGGTCCCAGGACAGTGGACATCACATGTACACAAAAATTCCTTCCAAATTAGTGCCCCTGCGAGGCTGTGATGATGGGGGAAATGTAGAATTCTTAATTATTTAGGATTTGAAGTCTTGCTTGTTTTGACCTGGTGGCAGAAGTTGGGAGAGGGCAGAGCAATGTGAAGTTAAAGTGAAGTTAAAGCTGAGGAGCAGCAGGTGGGGACAGGCTCGGTGTCCCCTGCTCCAGCCCCTGGGATCCAGCCTGGACACGCAGGTCCCCAGGAAGTGCTGGACATCCTGGCAAAGCAGAGTCGTCCTTGAGCTCTGTGCTCGGGGAGGGAGGGGAAGAGCTTATTTTCCTCTGGAGGTTTCCCAGACCCACTTTGAATTTTGAAATGGAGCAGACATAACTGCATGGTTGGTTTTAATTTTGGTGGAAAAGTTTGCCAGTGTTTCTGCTTTTTAATTTTTTTAGCATTATTTGTAAACCCTTGCCAAAAGCCTCTCTCTCTTTCCCACAGCAACTCTTTTAAGAGAACTTGTTTGATCTGTTGTCTTATCTAAGATTATGGCTAATTACTCAATAAAGAACTTTTTTCCAAGGTCTTTTTTCCCCCCTTTTAAGTATCATCTCATGGGGTGGAATTTCTTCCTCTTTTGATTTTGCTCCATCACAACGGAGCTTTCATCAAGACGTCGCAGAATCTGAAGGGAGCAGTTAGTGTGAAACGAAGCCTTTAGATTTTCCCTTTCCTTTTTATGCTAAAGCTGAAAGATGAAGCATATGGAAAAGAAAATAGCATTAAATCTCTCACTCCAAAAGGAAAAGCACTGAGGATCTGGCCGCTGCAGGAGAGGTTTGAGCTGCATGCTTCATTTCCTACTTTGTGCAGACATAACAAAGAATTTACTTTAGTCCCCTGGTACTCAGAGCCTATTGCGTCTAGGCAGAGGGAAAGCAATGAGCCTTGTGTTACCGTACAGCAGCAGACTGGGAATTCAGGTGCTTTAAAGACAAATGTTTCCTTAATAATCTCATTGTATAGATCTAGTTCCTTTTCGGTTTATGTTTCCCATTTCTGGAAAAGGAGATTTTGAGCATTGTGCAAATAGTTTTGTTTGAATGAAGCATACAATGGAGCCCATAGCAGGAATTTTACTTAATAATTCAGGGGGGAAAAGAAGTAAACCAAAACCAAAGATGCTCTGTCAGAAGAGATTTTTCTTTTAACAAAAACAAAGCAGAGGGGGAAATGTCAGAGACCTCAAGTCAGATCTAACTTGGTATTTGTGAACTAGTTCAGGTAAGGAAGGAAAAATCCTGGTGTGTCATTTAGTCTAAACTAAATTCTGGATTTGAGATTTTGTAGTTTTGATATGTTATGAGCCTCTTGGAAAAGTCTCAGAGATGGAAAGTCCCCAAAAGAGGCTTTCCCTGTTAAGGATGGGCGGGGAAACCTCTTAAGATTCCAATGTAAACCCAACCTTGGGACATCAGAACATGGAAATGCAGAGTGTGGCTCATCATTGCTATTTATCGTAGCATTGTGCTGTTAGGTCACAAAACACAGCACTGCCACTGAAGGAAGGGGGTAGATAAAAAGGCTGCTTAAAAGGCAGAGGTTTTTGTGTGCACACATCTCCTTATATTGACAAGTAGGAAAATACTGAAAAGCACTGGAGCGTTTAATTGAGTTTGTGCGAAATGTCCAGGTGAATGTGGCTGGGCCATGGGGGTAATTGAGGTGTTTGTGCCTGCAAAGGGAGGGGGCACAGTTCTTTTTCAGGGGGGCTTTATTGGGGGGCTTTTGTCATTAGAAAAGCCAGGTAAAGAACCTGCTTCTGTCTCACCCCTGCCCCAAGAACCACACCAGTTTGCATGATTTTTTTTATCAAACATCTCTTCAGACTTAGAAAGTAATGAGCAGAGAAAAATGGATTTGTCTGTATCCCATTGAGAAGAAAGAATAATGGGAACAAGGGAAGTTTAATTAAAAATAAAAGCCAAATGGATTCAGCTCTCTTCCTGCCTAGGCTACAAGTGTATCTTAGGTCAGGGTGGGCCTTGGGGAGGGAACTTTGGTTAATTCACACACAGATGGGGTCAGTAAATACAGAAGATAAAAGGAAATTATTTTAAAGCTCATATTCATGGTCTAATCTAGAAATACTCTGTAAAATAAATAATTAAAGTTTTATTTTCTTTGTGTTCTGGCAGTTCTGAGTGGGCAGTGTTGCATCAAGAGCTTTTCAGCCTGTTCCAGGGGGACAAAGCTTGAGTGCCCCTTGTCTCTCTCACTGACTTCCCAGAATTTCTCAGCCAGCTGGGCAGCTTCACTACCCTGTTACAGACTTTGCAGGCAAGAAGTAGAAGTGTCAAAAATAATAAAGCACCTGCAAGGGTTATAGGTGGGCATAACAGGAAAACTCTTCTACCAAAGGGAAAAATCTTTAACTCTTGTACCTTGTTTGTCACTGCAGCATGGAGACAGCAGATAAAACCTAATGAAAAAAACAAAAAACCCTAAAACCCCCTTCCCTGACCAGACCTCTTTAATCCATATTGAAAATAATATTTTGGCTTTTCATGTGTAGGTTCTGCAGTGCGAAATATGGAATTAGTTCAGTGTATTGTCTTGTCACAGCAATGCTGCAATTTTGCCAGCAGCTAAATCTACACTCAGGACTGCTCTGATCTGGAATGGCAACATGCTTCTTAATGCTTATGAAGTTCTTTTAAATTGTCACACAATTTGATCACCTGAAGAGGTCTTTTTCTCTGAGGGAATACTGAGGTAGACTTTTGCTCTTGCCCAGTCCTTCACTGTGATATTAGCAGTTAATTAGTTGTGTCTGTGTTTCAGTAAAAAAAAAATTGAAAAGCTGATGAATGAAATGAACAGAAAAAGCAGGTGTGGAATGTCCTTTGGGGGCAGAGAGGTATTCGTGGTATTTAAAGTGTAAAGGAGTTTTTCTGGAACAGAATAATGATTGCTATCAGCTGACATCCCTTCATTATTCAGAGGACTCTGCCATTCCAATCAGCCTTATTTCTTAAAATCTTACCATTTTCTTGCATGTTATTAGGAGCAATTCCTGTTTACTGAGGTCTCCAGCATTGCCTGAGGTCCCGGAGGTGCCGTTTTACGCAAACTGAAAAAAGCCACAAGTTCAAGGATAAGGACTTGCAAGCCTAATTATTTCTGCAGGGTGTGTTTGCAGAGTGAGACCTGATGAACAAAGGCTCCTGTGACTTTGTGACGGGAATGGGGGCAGGATTAGCAGAGCCTGGGGCTGCAGGGCCACCAAGCCCAGGCCAGGTGGAGTGTCAGGAGTGTCAGGAAAGCGCCTGGCCCTGATGCACAACTTCTGCTTGAGCGTCTTGAGGCACGTGTTGGTACTAGAGAGTGGAAAAATCTGCTTCTGTTTTGAACTTAACCACATTAGAGAGAGTGTAAACTTACAGTTGGCTTCAGGGAAAAGATTGCCTCTTTAATTGTACCCATTTTTAGCAAGTGAAATCTGCATTTGCCTGTTTAGCCCAGTTTCAGGGAGACCCTTTGACTTTCCTATGTGGAAATGAAGTTGCATCCCAAACAGTTCTGTGGACCATTGGGTTGTGTTTTCCATATTAGACACTGAAATTGCTATATTTTTTGTATTGGGCTATGAGTGTTTTTTCCAGCCTAGACTGCAGTTTAAATCTTTGTTTCATGACCCTTTACAACAAGAAGGTTAAATGTCAGAGGCCTGATTTTTTTACATAATTTGAAGAACTACTTGCAAAAATGTGTATGAATTTTAAGCCTCCTCTTTCCTGGAGCTTCCCAGAGTGATCTTTGGCTCTGAGAATTTCTCACTTGTGACCACCAGAGTTTTCCTTCCTCTGCTGTAATACCATTATGGACTCGTGGGTTAACTCCTCTGAAAAATAAAGAGTTGAGCTGTGGTGGCACCAAGACTGTGGGTCAGACGTGACAGACTGTGCCAGGAACCTGCCTGAACTCAGCAAAACCACCTCAGTTTGCTTATGCAATTCTCAAAGCAAACCACTAAATATGGCTATTTCCTCCCAAATCATGTCTTGCATCTGCCACACCAGCTCTTCTGATTTAAAGCCCGAATATGTGGCCAGAGACAACACCGACTGTGGGCTGCTGGAGCAGCAGCTTAGATACCTTGAAAAGCGCTTAATAAAGCGATTATGGCGAGGAAATGCGAACTCCACCTGAATTCTGATGACACCCTGTGGTTTCTGTTGTGACGGTGGCGGTGGCAGCCGGCACAGACGCTCTCCTGCCTGATTGTGAGCTGCAGGAAGCTGCTGTTCTCATTTCTCTGCGTGCCACCGAGTTTCCCACAAACACTCCACACCTGCACGAGCTTGTTCAATAACCGAAAATTAGTTAAAGCCAGCTGTTGGGGTAAGGAAAGGCACTTTGTCATCCTTCCTTTAGTTTTGTCAGCTGGTGGTGGGAGCTTTCTTCAGGCAGCTACTGAGGAAATGTGTCAAAAGGAAAAGGTGTTCAACATGAGCGAGCACTCAAGAGTTCGGGGAGCTTTTCTAGGAAGGGAAAATACATCACCTTTGTGGAGATGGCCGTGTGCTCTGTAGTTAAATACAGGTACCTGTGTTTCTTATGCCTGCCAGGGCATTACAGTAGCCAGGCACTGCCGATTTGGAGGGGGAATTTTACTTACACTTGTGGTTAGGGCACGAGGAATTTGTCACCAAAAAGAAGCCTGTTCTGATGGGCACCAGGAGCTGTTCCCCAGCCCACTTCTGACAAAACTGTTCTTTCTTTTGCTCTCTAATCTTGGCTGCTGAGGTCTAAAAAGGTTTAATTTTGATCAAAGTTAGCTAAAGGGAAGGCTTTTTGTGCCGTCTTCAGGCATCCATCACGGCATTCCTGAATTTCCTGAAGTACTTTGGACAACCCCTATTGACTTGACCTTGCTCTCAGAAAATTGCAGCTTCACAGACAGTGCAGTTGGTCCTGTGAGTCATCAGAATATTCTTTTGATGACCATTATTTTTTTGCTCACATTTCAAGCATGGCAGGAGGTTGAAGCAACTTGTATTGAATGGTGAAAGCAAGGCCTCAAATAAGCTCCAGAACTGCTGATTGCATTGATTGTTTGGAACCTTTTAACAATGATGTTTTACCACAAGTATAATGAAGGCTTTTCTTTT
Organism: Pardalotus punctatus; assembly: GCA_013400915.1. Classification (NCBI taxonomy): domain Eukaryota; kingdom Metazoa; phylum Chordata; class Aves; order Passeriformes; family Pardalotidae; genus Pardalotus; species Pardalotus punctatus. The sequence goes on from VZTX01003152.1 coordinate 475,061, forward strand.
TTACTTCACATTAAGTCCTTTAATTAGAGGACAAAATTTAGTTGCTACGTGTAACTTACTGTACCACAAGCTGTGCTGGAGTTAATACTGTATTAAACTGTTTCATTAACTGTATTAACAGACCCATAATCAGAGCATGGAAGTTTGATGTCTTCCTTTTAATATCGCTGTGTTCCAGCTTTGTTTACAGCTTTATTGGCGTAGCTGGTGTGTCAGCAGGTATTCTTACTTTATAGTATGCAGACCTTTTAATTGCCCTCATTGTTGAGAAATTAATTTCTATTGAATTCTGAGAAGTGATAGCTGCTGAAGCGTGTAATCAGGTTGGGATGTATTTTGCAAACACGAGCCCATGGCCCCTGTTGTGACAGCTGCTGTGCCACCTTTGTGTCTTGCCGTGTGCTGCAGAGATATGGACACAGGGAGCATCAAGGAAAAAGAAAGATGAAGGCTGGGTCAGCAAGCTTTGCTCCTGCGTTTGATGAGTAATTAGGTGATGTTAATGCTGTTGTGCTAGTTGAGATTACTTCTCCCACTGAATGAAAGTAAACACCTATTTATCCTGCAGGAGAGTTGAACTCTGTGTGTTTATCTCCCCCCCAAAATTACTTTTCTGGAATGAAATTTTTAGTGCTGAGTCATATTTTTTGTGATTTTTTTTCTCCCTTCATATGAATTTGTACATTAAATGGTTTTTTGGAGCATGCAACATATTCAGCTGTGTTTGCCTCGAAAGTGAATCCCCCACCTGCTGTTGGGCAAGGGTTGTTCTCCACTTGAGTCGGACAGAGCTGTTGTAGTCTACTTCTGAGTAGAAACCCCTTGAATTTGGATGATTGCTGATACCTTTGTAGCACTGTGACTGGTTAGTAAAACTGAACCTCCCTGGAAGATACCCAGTGATTAAGACGTTTGGGTGAATCTTTTCTAGGAAATGACTTAAGAAGGGATGTAAATAATTGGCTATAAATGCCTTAAGAATCCAAGAGGCTTGGGAGAGTAGTCATGGGTGTCTGGAAAGGCGCACTGATAAGTTTTTCCAGGCACTTTGTGGCTGATGAATAGGTGCCCTGTGATAAAACTTGCTGGATTTTGAACTTGGTAAAAACCCAAGTTCTCTGGGACACCGTGGGGAATATACACTCGGTTAATCTTTATTCCTTCTCTTTTGCCTTGAATATGTAGGAGTTCTGGGAGCCAGCGTTCGCAGTAATCCATCAGCTTTTCCATTTGATTTCATGCAGCCTGGCTGTGTGACTGTCAGCAGATCCCCCGCCTCCCTCTCCCGTGGGGTGAGCGCGATGCTCCAGGTCACTGTCCCGCTGCTTCTGGGGCTCCTGGGAGTCCCCAGAGGGGATCAGTGACTCTCAGCCACCGCTGAGAAGGCTCTTTATCTCAACCCACGAATTTTCTCACTGTTACTCCTTGGATTCTCTCCCCCCTCCCACCAGGGGAGCCTGAGCTGGGGCCGGGGTTGAACCACACCACGCTGGGAAGATTGTAAATCTCCTTCACCTATTGCTGCTGTTCTGCCTTCTGTCATTGATAACAGCTCACTTTAATACTAGGGACAGGAAAATTACCCCAAAAAATGCTTTACCATCTCTGGAGGAAATAGGGGTTTTATTTTCTGTATAAACATTGGAGAAATGTGTGCACTGCCACTGCGAGCACCACCTGTAGTTAAATGGCTGTTGTTTCTGCAGAGAACCAGAAAAGCTCTATTTTCCAATTACAAATGGGAAAATCCACAGGGTGATATTGGATTAATTGACAGGCAGCCATGCATGAGTAATCCTGCACTTCCAAATGTAAATAACAAGTGCTTTGGAACAGTTAGAATAAAGATTTTTATATTTATTGAAATTAATCCAAAACTCTGAGCTGTGTCTGTACACAGTAAAGAAATAAGTGATCATTAAACAAAACCTACAGCCTTGTCTATGCTGCATAGAACCTGTGTACCAGCCTTTAAAAAAAAATCATTGTTAGAGTAATTGCTTTTCTTTCTGCTTCAGCATAGAACAGCTCCAACATCACAGTTTAAAATGGGAAGAAAAATGTGCTTTAAGTGGTTTTACTTAACTAATTACATGGTTAGGCGCGTAATTTAAATAAAATGGCTTGATTAGTTAATAAGTTGTTTAAGTTAATAGGGGGGAAAAAAGTGCTCCAGCAGTTCATCTTATACCCCTGCAGTTTAACATGGAATACCATGTTTAATGTGGGAGCTGACTTTTGGAGAGTAATACACCACGAGCAACAAAAATTCAGAAAAAAAAAGGAGACATTCTACCCCTGGAAAGATGTATTTCTCTTCCTCACAAGAATAAACCAAGGGGAGGAAATCACACTACATGTGCCTATTTTTATTTTGTTTACTTTTATGCAAATCAGGCTGTTGCGGGGGAATTTGTTGTAAACTCCAGGACAGACTAATTTGATATTGTCCCAGAAAGATGTACACTTGAAAATTTAACAAAAGCAACAATGCCAGTGAATAGATGACATTAAAAGTATTACTTTTGCATAATTTATGTTCAGTGGTGCCGATACCAGGCTTCACTTCATCACCTGCTTACACAGAGAGTGCTGGATGTTTCAAATCTCATTAAGCTATTTATTCATTGTAATGAATGATTTTAATGTACTGTATTAAGGTTATGCCACACTGCACTGTTCAAAAATCCATCTTACTGTACATATTTTAATGTTTGCAGTCAAATTAATACCTTTATTACTGCCTCAATGGTTGAGTGGACACTGTTCATACATTAATCATTGTTGTCTCTGCTTCATCCTGCTCCTTTTAATGCCGCATCCCTTGATGGAGATGTAATGATCTGCCCACCTGTGTGCAAAGCCTGGTGCCAGAGCCTGGCACTCGTGTTCCTCAGGTGTCCTTAGATCCACAAGGTGTATGGCATTTCCCTGCGCCTCGTCAAAAATACATTAAATTTTAAGGTAATAAAAAGTTCTCACCCAGCAGCCTCTGCTAACCTCCCCTCCAAAATCCTTCTTTTTTTTTTATCTGTGCACAGCAAAGACAGGCAGTAATATTCCATTGCACCAACAGCAGGCAGTTTAAACTGAAGTTCTTCTAATCCTACTAAAATCCAATCAGATTTACTTATTTAGATGCTTTTCAAAAACATGTTAATTGCCAAGTGCAAATATTGGGGTGGCTGAGAGGGATTTTGTACCTTACTGTTAACATAGCAAAGGGCCTGAACTTGCAAATTATATATGTTCACTTGATATGCTTTAATAAATAATGTCTTTTGAGTTGAGTGGCAGTCTCTTCCCTGGAGTTTTTTCACTCCTGGTTCTTTATCACCCACTCAGTGTTTGAAATTCTAACCATATCAAAGGTGATTGAAAATTGCCCGTATGAGAGGGGGGGAAAAAAAGAGTTAAAAGCTGTGTTTTACTGGAAAATGATTGTGGAAAATTTGGTTAGATGGGCTTCAGAAAACCAAACAGTGATTCTGGTCCTAAGACTATGAATGATTTAGATAAAAAAAGACTTTAAGAAGGCCAGCAGTGTCAGAACCTGAAAAGCAAAGCTTTAGCTTGGATTGTAGCTCAACTGACTGCCCAAATGTTAGTTAACCAAAACCTGAGTTTCTCTCACAGTAAAAATTGGTAGCAGCAGCAGCTTTTAGCCTAAATGAATTCCTTAATACCTTCATCTAATGCTTGTGTGTTATAGCAATATAAGAATAATGAAGGCTTTTTCTCAGAAGTTTTCTCCCAGCATTGGACAGCAAACCTGTGCTGCAATGTGTGCCCTGCCTGGGGGCCGTGATATTCCATCCCTGACAGAAGTCAGCGCTGCTTCTGCCCCAGCTCTTTCAAAGGCCACTTTTCAGCCCTTGGTTTGTAGGTTGTGATCCGACATGGAAATACACTGCTGTAATTTGACAGGAAATACTCCTGAAGAGCACAAGGAAACTCTGAGACTGACAGGCTCCTTAGTTTGTCTCACTTCCCTGTGTGCTTCAGTGTTGGTGATGCTCAGCACTGGCAGGTTGAAATCAAATCTGTATCTCTGGTGGAGTTGCCCATTTTGCTCCAGGAGGACTGCAAGCCACTCCAGTTGGTAAAGGACAGTGAAATTCCCTTTTTCTGAGTATGCCAATGAAGTTTGGAGGCAGAGGTGCAGCTGGGCTGGCATTGTTGTTTTCTAGTGTGGCATTATTTTCATATTTAAAAGACCAAAGTGAATTAAACCTCTGCCCAGAAATTTCTCCTAATTTATAAGCAGTGTGCTACTAGGAGGCATTAGTGGAGTTTTTGGACTCTTGACAGTTTGCAGGATCAGGCTCTTGGGGAGTTTACCCCAGGCAGATGCACACAGCATTGGCATGCTGCTCAGCAAGCTGAAAGAAATCCCAGTGATCCCAAATTTGGGCCAGGTTTTCTCCTAGTTGACAGAATGTCAGTGAGCCAGGGAAGAAATTTAAGGGGGTTATCTTCTCAAGATATTAAGCTCTTCCAAGCTGACAGCTTTGTCGCAGAGGTCAGCTAGGAGGAACAAGAAAGAGGCCCTGTGATCCAAAGATGGACTGACAGATATGATTTCTTTTCCCTTTATTGAATTATAATGTCAGTAGTTGTGTCCCATTACTCCTACGAGACTGGAAACCTCCATCTGAAATTGGAAAAAATGGATTTTACTTGGTAAAGACAGATTTTTTTTTGGTTTTTCTTTTTGTTCACACCCACTTTTCAAGGTAGCTCAGGTGTGAGGCAGTGTGTGGGCTGGGGCTGCCTGCTGAAATCCGAATTAACTCGGCATGTGGAACAGAAACAGAGCGAATGCAAACCCTGAGCATGGGGTGTTTTTCCCAGTGATGGATCTGCCGAGTCATCATCCTTGCCGCCCCCAGACAAAGGGATTTGTGTAGCTCAGTTCAGGAAATGCAAAACACTGAAGTTTTTGTCACTTTGGTTGGAACTGTTTGAAGGCAGATCAGGTGCAGTTTTCCCATGCAAAGTTTCTCCCTGGTTGCATGGTTGTGCTAATAACAGGGTCCTTTCCTAGTCTGGTTTTCTATCTTAATTTCTTTCACTTTAGCTGCTACATGTGCAGCAGAAAAGTCTTCTTGCCTTTTGTGCTCTGCTTTTGGTGACTTTGGCTCCGTTTTGACAAAGTGGCATCATCAGCTGTGAGCAGCAGCCTTCTAATGTATTAAAGAGAACAAATCCTGAGGAAGACAGCACTGAATGTACACAATTATTTTGGGTGACGTTATGTTCGTCAAAGATAATTGGCAAGTTTGAAAGTGCATCTTTTCAGCTATATATGACATATCTAGTACAGTATGGCTAACACAGTAAATATATTTAGTACTTAAGCTTTCCTAGTGACAGCTCTGCCCACTGAGTAATGGGATCAGAGAAGAGGGAATAGAACAACCCAATTTCCCTTTCCCAGTCCTAAAATCTCTTCATAAAACTGGGAATGCAATTTCAGCCACCAGAACATAACCCGTGAGTTAACTAGTTATATGTCAGAACCATTTTTTATGACTTCATTTGTTCATATTACCTTGTGCTTTGAGTGGCAAAGGTGGCAGAATCTTATAAGATGAGGCTTATTTGGTTTTGTCTGGTGGTAATAATGGGTATAGTGACTGTCCAGAGCAGCTGAGCTGAAGGCAAACTCATTCTATCGGGTTGCTTATCAGAGAGAAATTGTTGAAAAGAACACTATTAAATATACAGTATGTTGTTCTTGAAAGAACCTATATAAATACAGGGAATAACAAAGAATAGAACAGTTCATTAGAAGAGTGAGTCCTGCGATTAATTCTGAGACTCAGGATTTATTTATGGATCGTTGAAAAAGTCTTGACTTTTCGTGACTTTTCCCTCCCCAAGAGCTTTTTGTTACCTNCGGATCGGTGGAAAAGTCGTGACTTTTCTCTCCCCAAGAGCTTTTTGTTACCTGCATAAGTTTGAGGTCCCAGTCTTTGAGAGCTCTTTACTCCCATTTTTCAGAGAAAAAAACAAAAAAAAAAGCTTTTTTCTGTACTTCTGAATTATCTGGTCATCTAACAAAGCTCAACATCCCCCGAGAGCTGCAGAGATGGGCCAAGGTAGAACGTGTGTCATGGCAATTCCCAAGGGAAGTGTTTCTGTCCGAGCAGCTGTACAAGGAGACAGGAGTCAACACCATGGGATGTGAGAGAAGGTGCTGAGGTTTATTTGAGGGCAAAGGGGAGGTGTGAGTGCTCTGGCTCCTGGGGAGCCCCTGAGCTTTTATTTGAGGGCACATGGGAGGTGTGAGTGCTCGGGCTCCTGGAGAGCCCCTGAGCTCTGGCAGTCGCAGGGGATGAGGGCTCGTGGCCCCTCTGGGTTGTTGGCAGAGCACTGCTGGGAGCACCAACAGCTTTCCCATGGGCAATGGCTGGGCACGGGCACTTCTGTCACTCCCTGTAGTGGACCTGAGTGACAACCTCCTGTGTCCTGTAAAAATGGTGAAACCTCTTTACCAGATGGAGGAAAAAATTAGGAAGCGGTGAGATGAGTCCTCTGTAACCTGGAACGCTTTTCTTGGATGCTTTCAGTACAAATTCACCTGTGGGGCTTGAGAGACACCACACAGAACTTTTTGAAGGCAAGGCAGTGGATGTTTGTAGTTCTTCTATAGAAGAAAAATGTATGCTGGCTTTAATTTCTTTTTTTTTATGTGGACCCTACTAAGTTTGATTTTATGGAAAGATGATATACAATTGTTTCTGATACATGCACACCTAAAGCAAGAAAAACATCATTGTGTCTGTGGAGCTTCTTCTTATGAGAAGAATCCTTCCATAACTCTCTTGGTACATCCTGGCTGCTATTTCAAGCTAATAGGCTGTTTTACTAAGGCATACTTCTGGGAATTGAAAGAAATGCGGCATGAAAGAGGTTAAATCAATATCCAGATTTTCAGAAATGTATTTCAAAAAGAATTGTAGCCGTTGATTTTCTCCATTTTTCAGGGAGGTAATGAAAAATAAATGGGAAGACTACTTAGTACTTCATGTCTGATAACCGAGAGAGCATATATCCCAAGCTGTAGTCAATTTTCAAGGCATTTGAGGAGTGATATGTTTATGGATGAAGGCAGCATGGACGGTGTCCTTGGCTGTTCTGTCTGGAACAGGATGGGTGGATTCTGCAGTGTGATGAGCCGGGTATGTTGAATTCTGGGTTTTTGATACTTTTGTGCCGCTGACCAAACCCTCCTGATGCTTTAATTTTATTTTCTCTGATATTCCATCTTGGTGCAAGGAGGTATAGGCGGAGAATTGGGGGTGGCTCTTGAGCACCTGCAGGCGAACACTGTTTACAGAGCTAAATAAAAATGCTTTGAAATTAGGAGATGACTGACAGCTTCCATTCATAACCTCGGTTTTAGTGCTTCCCACCTTTTGAGTACTTCACATTGCAATTTTTACATTCCTTTAATGCATTTCTTCTGGGTGTATGCGGGCAGGAATAACAGACTTTACAGGCATTATTTGTGAATTATGTTACTCTAAGCGTGGCTCTGTTTTATTTTAGTGTTTTCTTTATTCTGACATGCATATTAGTTGCATATTAATGCATTATATGCGCAATATAGTGCATTACTATTATGTGTGTAATCTTATATTATGGACCTAATACATTAATATGCAATAATTAAGCTAGGTCTTCACTTTGAGGTCCATCACAAATTCTTTAGCTACATGAATTCAATTCATCAAGTAATTTCACAAAATCTTAACCTCTATAGTGACTAAAGGAAGCCTTGCTGAGAGCTGGAACATTTTATGGATAGCACTATTTATCCAAAGTTCTATTATTAGCCTGGAAAGAAGGGCTCACCATGTATTTTTATTAAAAATGACAACGTACTTAACATCTTTAATGAAAACTAACCATTGTGATATGAATTTAGAAACCCTGACACCTTATTTTATAGAAATGAAGTCCCCTAGTATATTAAAATTAACATTTTTTAATAACAAAAAGTGATATAGTCCACTGAAGTAGGACTAAATTTATCTTATGATTGTACTTGTCATGGCCTTGAGTATTTATTGAGTAGTTTTAAAAGTTCATTAAACTCAAGAGATTAAATATTGCCCCGAGCAGTGCTCCATAAAAGAAAAAATATAGCGCTATTACTTGGTAAAATGTTGTGCTATGTTGTTAATTTAAGTCCCCTGAGTTCTCATCTACTGCCTCAGCAGACGTTTCTCCGTTCTGTTGAGTGAGACATTTTCCGTGGATCTTGGTCGCTCCGGTGGGTTCCCATCCCTGGGGTGGGATGCCATCCCTGGGGTGGGATGCCATCCCTGGGGTGGGATGCCGTCCCTGGGGCGGGATGCCGTCCCTGGGCTGGGATGCCGTCCCTGGGGCGGGATGCCATCCCTGGGGTGGGATGCTGTCCCTGGGCTGGGATGCTGTCCCTGGGCTGGGATGCTGTCCCTGGGCTGGGATGCTGTCCCTGGGCTGGGATGGTGTCCCTGGGCTGGGATGCCGTCCCTGGGGTGGGATCCTGCCCCTGGGCTGGGATGCTGAGCACACCACGTTCCCGAGCAGCTCCGTGCTCACCTGGCGATGCCAGCGCTGGCCCAGGGTGCCGTGAGCTCTGTGTGAGCTGCAGCTCCTCCCGGACTGCACGGGGCCTTCCTGGCGTTCCTCGAGTGCTCCTGACATCCTGCCCGGGGCTCTGCTCCTGCTTTGGCAGTTCTCTCCAGGAATACACCTGCAAGGCCTTCCGCAGGCGTCGTGCCGCAGATTCTCAAACTGAAGGGGTGTGTGTGGGGAGCTGTGTAAAAAGGCTTTAAATAATGCAGCTGGTGCTGCATGGGATCGCTTACACTTCCAGAGCAGTTGAGTAGGAGCATCCTGTGACAGAAGTGACGTGCTCTTCTTTGGCTTTCAAATAAATTCCAGACGAATCATAAACTGATTTGTTTCTAAATAATTTAACATCACTTGCAAGAAATGGTTCTTAGCAGAAATCTGCTTATATTTTCTGTAACTTAAGTAAAGTAACTCTAATTTCTAACACATACCGGTTTTTAAGAGAGAATCTAGAAAGCGAGCTCAAGATTTCCTTATTTGCTGATGTGCTTTCTATTCTCTGGGCCCTTGAGTTTCTCTTCCCTTTCTCCTTATGCAGGGCTTTCTTTAATAATTATTTTTAACCCCCAGATCCATGTGTGTAGAAATGAGGTGGGTGGATATTTTTCCAGTGCAGTATGTTGGTGCAGCAGTCCTGCCTGGGGACGTGCACATTACACATGCACACCGGGCAGGATGTGTGTGTAAATCAAGGATTGATTTGAAAATTAAACTTGATGGCCCTCTAGCAATATCTAAGTTTACAGTGACAAAACAGTAACAGGAAATTAGAGAGAACCTCTTCTAAAATCAAATCAGGCTCTGGTTTTGCAGCAAGTAATTAGATTGCAGTTTGTTTCATTGCAAAACTCACCATGGCCAGTAAATTAAACTATCACTTGTCTTGCAAAAATAGTTGCCTTTGGACTGTTTGACAGTGGCCTTTCTTTGCCCATATTTTCCGGTTTTGTTACCAAATGAAATTAAGCTTTACATCAGAATTGGTAGCAGCTGCTGCTGTTGAATTTGTAGTCTCAGATCTGTTACACAGTTTACTCTGGGCTTTATTATGAAATTTAACCTATTACTGATCTGTCTAATAGTGTTATGTGTCTTGGGACAACCTGAATGCACCAGAATGAGTCCGGAATGAATTGCCTTATACGCGAGGTAACAGACTAATGGAGTTGCAGGATAGAAAAAACAATGTACAGTTCATCTTTTGCCATTATATCCCTTCACCTCCTCTGGGCAAAATGTATTTATCAATTAAAGGAGTTACACCGAATATTCCATTTATCAACCAGTTGCCCTTTTCTTGTTACTAATGCATTTGTTTGAGCCTCAAACATGTTTTTCAGTTGTGCGATGTATCTTCTGTCTGTACAAATAAACATGAGCTTTAGCCTTTAGCGAGATACTTGAAAAGGGAGATAAATACATGTTTAACTCACTAAGTTATGCAGAAAAATGACAAAACAAAATTGGATGATGCTGTATTGCCGTTATATATGCAGGGGGCACGGGAGATGCAGCTCTTCAGTGTGCAGCTAATAAAAGCTGATGTTTGGCCATTTGATTTTTCAACTCCTGTGCACCTCGCAGGCTTTAAGTGGCTCATGGAGAGTTTGGGAGATGTGCAAGCAGATGATAATTTTTTTGAAAATGAAGCATTTCACAGCTGCTTGTTGCTGTGCTGAAGCTTTGACCTCAGCACAGGCATATTTAGAGGCTGACCCGAGTTCTTCTCATCCTCCCCTGTTCTTGTGCTGTCCCACCTGCAAACCACGGGACAGAATCCTCATCACCAGCACCGCCAGATGCTGACCATGACCGAGCATCTTGCAGCCCAGGGATGTGCTGCCAGTAATTAGCACCGTGTTTTGTAAACCCTGCCTAATTAATTCCTGGGTTTTTTTCATTTTTTTATTGTGTATGGACTTGAGTGTTGGTCAGCCTTTGAGTGCTGTGCCAGAATTGAGGTCAGTCCTATTTGATGATCACTCCTGGTGTGCAGTTTTACACAGTAGCAATGTTTTTTCCTTGGAAATGGCTGGGAGAGAATTTATGCTGTGAAGCATGAGGGAACTGAGTCTTTTATCAAGGTAGGAGAGTTGTTTGGTTTCAGAGCTGGCTTTTTTATTATGAGTTTATATTAGAACCGGATAGCTTTGTAGAAATGGTCAAAGGATCAGTAAAATTGAATAGTAAATTTTGCTGTGGTAAAATCAGTGTGGAACAGTAGTTATGGTTTGATGGCATGCTCATTGCAAAATACAGAGGTGTTTGTTTCAGCCTGATCAAAATACAAGATTGGAACCCTGTTGGAACAAACTGCAGGTTTATGCTTGTTATTTTATGATTTATAATATAAGATGAAACCTCTACTGCATAACTTTGCAGGTGAAAATATATTTTCACAAATAACTCCTCACAATGTAGAGTAAGTTCTGAAGTGCCAGTCTACTCCTAAGCTGAGTATTCAAGTTTTCAATTGGCTCTGATGTGTTAAGTAAACAAATTATTTCTGCTTGCTTTTTTAATTAAACTAGCTCGTGCCAAACCTAGCAGTGAGAGCTGTGGTTCTGCTTCTGGCAGCGTGAGGTTCAGAAAGGCAGGAACCCCAGTATTTGAGGTGGGAGGACTGGTTTAAAATGGAATGTCAGACTGCAGGTCCAAACTTCTATCAGTTGGTTCTCTTCGCTTAATGAGTGCTTACATGGTCTCAGCTATGGGTTTTGCTCTTTAAAGTAAAATCTGAATGTTACAGTAGGCAACCTTTAAAAAATATGGAGATTGTCTTGCTTTTTTTTTATAAAAAAATTATTTTCTTGAAATATATCAATGACTGGCAACCATGGAAAATTAAAATGTTAGGGATAAATACTGCTTTCACTTACTACTGACCATAAAGCTTATGGAGTTGTAGCAAATATCAAGCTGGTCTAAATTGGCAGCCTGACAATGAAAAGATATTTGCTGGTTTATTCTTTTGCCTGATCCATTCATTTGACTCAATCTTCCGTGTAGCAGTAAGAATAAGAGAATTCCATTTTACTTTCCAAAGTGAGCTTTCCTTTTTTTTCTCCCCCATGTAGGCAATGCCATTGCAATGGCTGAGTATTCTTGACAATACCATCTTTGGAAGATTGAGCTAATTTATTTAATTTTCACAGTTAGCACACTCTGTCACAATGGTGGGTTGCTGTCACATTCAACATCAGAAAAATTTTATGCTTCTCAGTGTTTCAGAAATGACCAGTGACATTAAAACTGTAGATTGCACCTGGCTTGCAGGTAATTCTTTGAAACTTAATTGTAATTATGATGCCTGCAAAGAAGCTATGTGATGATTCTTGATGAGGATTGCACAGGGAAATGGTAAAGCTCTCAGGTGTGGGATGGCTTGAAGGAGAATTTGCTCCTTTATGGTTTTCCTCCTGTTTTGATTTTACTGTTTCTTTATTATCTCTCTAGTGCCTTAGGAATATATAGCACACTTAGGAGAGAAAACTGCAGATGCAGTTGGAGATTAGGATGTTTCAACAAGTCCATGGTGTGCCATATATCGTGGGTGCATTGGGTTTTTTTGAGTTGGGACGTTTTTTACTGGTTTATACTGAGTGGAAGTCAGAAGACCCAGTTCAGCTCAAGTGAGTGCACTGAGAGATTATATATTTATATATGTCTGTATGGGTATATATGTGGTACTAAAGGAAAGGTGTTCTTAGGGAAGAACAGGGCTGATGATATCTTGGCTTTTATCATCCAGTTCTCCTCTTGGAAAGAAGCCCTGAAGTCCAAGTGCACGGCCTGAGCAGTCTGGCCGAGGAAGCAGCGCTGGCCAGACCGTGTGGAGCAGTAGGGAAGCAGGGGTGTTGGGAAAGGCATTGCAAAGGGATTTGGAGGTCAGAACTGAGCATCCAGCACTGGCATCAAGGATGGTTTTCCCACAGAGCTGAGGCTGGGGATGCACAGCAGGTGTGGAGAGCAGGAGAGGGCGAGCAGGTCCCAGGGTCCCGGGGGCAGGACAGGCTCTGCAGCACCAGGTCAGGGAACCCAAACTTTGCTGGGATTGCAGCTCCCACGGAGCCAGAGGGGTGGGGAGCAGCACTTGGATGGATGAGCAGGAGATCAGAGGCGTGAGAGGGCTGCTGAAGGCAGGCAGGAAAACAGGTCTGAGGAATTGCTCCTTGGCATCGCCTGTGGGCAAGATTGAGCACCCGTGTAAACACTTCACACCATCGGGGCCCACGTTTCATTTGTTATTTTCTAAAGGATGGGTTCTAGCAGCATTATGTGGGAAGAAGCAGCGTGAGCTGGCAGCACCGTTTTCGCTGCAAAACTGTTAAACAAATAAGTGTTGCAGAAGTAAACCTGTGAGAAATGAAACATCTTTGTACTTTACTGAGCCAATTAAAAAAAAAACAGGGAACCCTTCCTACATGTATTAGAAATCTGTTTTAAAATCTGTTAGGTGGATATTTTCAGTTGAAGGAAGTTATGTTGCTGTAATGTTTTCTCATTCGTTTAATCTCAAATATGTGAAACCTGCTGTTTCCTAAATAAGTAAAAGCAGATGGAGCAGCCTCGGTGATAGGTTTTGCTGAACACTTCAGCTCTGTTAGTTCAATTCTCACTTATTTAATGCCTTTACATTAGAGATCTACTTGAAGTTTGGAGCGTGGAATGTCTCACAAATACAACATTGACTGGGAAAGCTGGTGAAATATATAAAAATAGTATTTATCTAACCTGTTTTATTCTCCTTAGTATCTTTTACTCCAAATTATTAATTTGGCCAAATCATAACATCAGAGTTGTACCAACCTCCAAATTAAAAAAAAAAAAAAAAATAAAAAATCAAAAATCTAAACGAACAACCCAAAACTTGTGAGTCAGACTCCCAGTGTGTGTGAGATTGGTGAAGGGAGTTGTTTTCAAGTTGTTTATTCATTTCAGGGGCTTCAGATACACAGTAATTTCCAGTTTTCCAATGCTTGTATTGCATTTTTGTGTATTTTATACATTTGTTTTAAAGGGAAGATTTTTCAGTAACCTAATTTCCAGGATTTAGAAGAAAAAATAAATGTTGCAGGGTTTTTGATGCCACTGGTGGCAGTCATTCTCAAAACCACAAAGTGAGTTTTCTGTGATTTTGCTTATTTGTTCTTACTGCTTTCCAAGGAGGTTGCATAATCAATTCTTGGAGTGTCAAGGTTAGCAGTATGTTTTTAGTCATGCACACTATGATTTGTACAAATTAAGGCTTTGACCTTTTGATTTTTCGCTGCCTTCAGCGGGGGATTGCCAATGAAGGTGTTGGAAGGTGTTGTAGAGGAAATGCCAAAGGTAAGGAGGGAAGGTTTCCAAAGAGAAATCAGTCTGGAATCACGTTCATCAGTCATCGTTAACACATGAAATCCTAATGTTGTATTCCTGTCTAGACCAAAGTTATCACATTCCCATTGTTTCCAGTAGGTGAGGATTTCATCCCAGAGTGCTGCTGCAGTATTTGGAGCTTTGATGAAAATAGCTGACACTGTCTGACATTGATGATAAGGTGAAATAAAGTGCACGTTGTGCAGGATAATGAATTTTCCTCAGTTATATCTCCTCTTTCTTCAGGTACAGCAATTAAATTCATTCCCGAATTCCTGTGTGCTGAGAAAATCTCCTCTGAGTTACATAAATTTCCTCGCATTCTTTATTTACTTTATTGAACATGTGTAGTAAAAATATCAACCCTAAAATTCATCTTCCTCTTGGAATTTTTGCCATCTGGTAGTCGTGAATGAGAGAGAAACTTTTCATTCCTCCTGGGAGAGCTGTGAAGGCCTCCCTCATCCATCCTTCATTGTTTTATTTAAATTCAATACTTCCCATGCGAAAAAAAATTCGCAAATGGCCAAGATGGGACTTGGCTTCCATCAGCAGGACCTTGGCTTCGTGTCTGGACTCACAGCAGGCGTGGAGAGGGTGAGGCTGCTCGTGGTTGTGTTGTTTGTAGGAACTCGGTCTCATTGCTGTGCACGATGCCCATGGAGCTCATATATTTAAGGATAGTGGAGCAACTCGGATTTTCTTAATGAGGCTCATGATAGCCAGCGCTGTGGGCCTTTTGGAAATGTTAGTGCAGTCGCAGCTTTCTGGGATGGGTATTGCATCTTCCTGTCTGCCTTAAAGGCTCTCTGGCAGATGGACTGCAAGGAAAATAGTTTAAATGGGGACAGGGTTCAAAATAACTCGCCGTTTAATTGCTCTCTTTCAAAATCATTGTGTATCCTGAAGGTTTTACCACTAGTTAATGTTGCATTTACAGTTCTTAAGATGTTCATTATAGAAGCAGTGTCAAGAGCCTTTTCTGAAGGGAGCTGGCGTGAACGTTCCCAAGATATTGTAGGCTGCGAGGCACAACTTTTTTGTTTGGTTTGAAGCAAGGTACCAACGCTTTGAGATGAATTTTAATTGATTCCAGTTGCAGTTAGTTTTCAGCTTGTTATTGTTAAGGGGAGACTTGTTTAGCGTGGGCAAAATATTTCTGTATTTTTCATTCTGATGTATAGGGTTTTATCCTCTTTTGGTGTAAATGAGCTTAAAGCCACTGATGTAATGAAATGGTGCCAATTTATGTCACTTGAACTCCTCTTTTTGCTGCCTGACATACAGAACACAAAGGGATTACTCACTATGGAGTGCCTGCAGAATCAGGCCCTTCAAAATAAATTAGTCAAATCTCTGTCCAAGCAGATTGCAATAAAACAAGAAATATGACTAGTGCTCTTAGAATAATTTTAAACATAAAATTTTTAACTGTGTTTCTTCTCAAAGGAACTAAAATGTGGTCTCTTACAGATAAATATAAATGAGCAGACCAGTGAATTTGGATGAAATCATACCTTTTTAAAGATGCAAATTGAAAATTAAGCCTCAAAACAATAGAATCCTCCTGGGCCTTTCAGGAAGGATTGTATATTGCTCATCAGACACTGGTGCCAGGTTGCAAATTTTATTTCACAGTGAATTCCATGGGAGAGCTGCTGGGGCTCGCTTTTATGATGAAAAGAGAAAGATCTATTGAAAAGATGTATAGCTTTTTCCACAATCTGGATCATCTCTTTTAGGAAAGATATTCTCTTATGGGGAAGGAGCTCTAATGGGGAGTGCTGTGTTTACCAAATTTTTCCTGGGTTTTTATTATTTTTACATTAAACCAGGGCTATTATGGGAATGTTCCTCCTGATAAGGGGGAACCTCATCTTTGTCCCCAGTTTGGACCCACAGTTATAGCAGATGTTTGGGATTTTTTCCTCAAGCCATTTTAGAGCCGTCCCCTTTCCATCTCTTACTTCCCTGTATTCCTTTTTTCAGTCCCATTTTCTTCTTGGGAAGACATTTTCAGGCTTTGTGATGTCTTTTGACCACCACCATTCAACTTGAGAGTATCTCCCCAAACTGAAAACATAAAAGGGGGAGAATCTGTCCAGGAACTGTTGTAAACAAAATAGAGTCATAATAACAAAGGTTAAAAAGAAGCAGTTTACCCAAATGGTAAACTCAAAGTGGAAAAAAGACTGGTTAAAAGAGATGGAAAATTCTCTCTTTACAAAGTTATGGGATTCTAAGTAAGGAAAACTCTGCAATTTGATTCTCTCTGGTAGGGACAGAACAGGGCTTTCAGGAGGAATATTGCAGTGATGTAATCCTGTTTCTGCTTTTGCCTGCTGCTTTTTGTGGGATATGAATACTGGCCAAACATGGGGAAGGTGCCGGAAATGGATTTACAAGCATGAATCCTGAGGGTAACCTGGAAGTGTCTCACAAACCTCCAGCTGGCCATTGGCTGTGTTTGAAATGAAACTCACACATGGACTTAGATGTTTGCAGTGATGGATCTTTGTAGCATATTTCTGTTAAAATAAGATACATGCAAGAAGTATGTTTGGGGTTTGTATAGAATAAAAAGAGAAATCATGGTTAGTACTACAGAGCTGCTGATCATAGAAAGCAGCTTAGCTTCAAGAGTATAATTGTGATTATGAAGGAAATAGTTGTATGATATTCAATATTGCAGTCAGAAAATTCTTCTTCTTGTGGATAGCTCCTGTTGATGCAGATTAGGTTTAAAAATGCGGTTTTACTGGGCAACTCTGGAACAAAGTCAATAGTTAATAAAGCAGAGACTTGCTGCCGGCAGGAAAGTGTTCAGGGCAGCTCGAATTCAGCTGTTATAAATGTTGTTCATGGGGAGTTTGACAAACTGACCCCCTTACGTGGAGCTTCACTTTGGGCCTGGTTACAGCAATTCTGGTGGTGCAGCTGCAATATTAATAAGCCCATGAAATGGAAGTGCAGCAGTGAGCTGGCACGGAGAGGAAATGGCTTAAAAATGTGGCTTTGCATATGTTTTCAGTGCGCTGGAAATGTATTTTAACTTGCAGATTTCCTACTGTGGTGGTGTTACGAGCTGAGAAGGGGACTGGACCCTG
This sequence comes from Pardalotus punctatus, assembly GCA_013400915.1. NCBI lineage: Eukaryota > Metazoa > Chordata > Aves > Passeriformes > Pardalotidae > Pardalotus > Pardalotus punctatus. The sequence goes on from VZTX01003152.1 coordinate 492,160, forward strand.
CATTACAAACCAGCCTTTTTTTTCAATAAAGGGAGGCTTCAAACCAGCTTTAAACGTGTTTTGGGTTGTTTTGGGTTTTTTTCCTTTTCCCTTGCACATCAGTTTGTATTTAACTGCCAGTCCCAATCCATCTCTGTGCCCATGCTGTATGTGGGCAGAAAAAAGCACATTTGTGTGATGCTGTGTGTTTGCCCTGGCTGTGAGAGTCAGATCCGTGGCTTGATCATGTCCTGGGTCCATCCAGTGACAGTGAATCCCCTTGGCACAGCCACAGTGGGATGGACGGGAGCAGGGACCAGCCATACTGCGAGCGGATTCATCTCAGCAAGACTGTTTAGTTCTTTTAATGTTACAGTTTAAAAGGCTTGGTTTGATGCAGATAACACCCTGCAATTAGAATTTAATTTCAAAGAAGTACTAGAGAGCATACCCTGATGTGCCTCCCCCATAGAAAGTTTATTTCAAATTGTGGGGAAGATAGAGCATTAAGTAAATGAAATGTGAGTAATACCTTGCAGATTGCCAGAGAAGTGAATGCCTAGGCATTTTAAAAGTAAGGGTAATATTTCACCAGCTCCTGAGAAATATATCAAAGATGCATAGATTTTAAGGCCAGGAGGCACTGTTAGATCATCTCTTCTGACAACCTGCATAACAAGCTAAAAACTTTCCCAGTAATTGCATCAAACATACACAAAAATATAAAAGAAAACAGTTCTGATTAAACAGCAAGAAATGCACACATTGAAGGTGTCGTCGTTTCTCCAGGCTTCAGTTTGCAGAAGTTTTGTTTGCTTGCATGATGCAAATTGGACCCAGTGCCTGACTCATCCAGCAGCACCTGAATTTTGATCCCTTGTTTTATCATTTATAACCTTTAGGTGGGTTAGATGTTCTTATAGATGAAGAACTTGCTTCACACAGAGGTGATTGAGTCCTGAAGGGGAGAATCATGAACTGAGCAGCTGGAGATATCCAGTAGTGCCAGGTCTGGAGCTACCTGAACTTTGCCCATTTTGTTGGCATGAGGAGTTCTGAGAAGCACAAAGTACCCAAAGGGTTGTTTTCTGTTTTTTTTCTAGAAACAAGCAAATAATGATAATTAAAAAAAAAAACTTAGTTAAAAAATAGAGAGGCTTTTTTATTTATCAACCTTCTATCTGATTTTGGAGGTAATTCTATTATTTTCTGCAGTTTAGGTTCAAGTTGGGCTCTTTGTCTGAATCACACCATGTGCCAACCTTCCCTTTTTTGCCCTTCACCACACCCGCAGTGATTTTATTTTGTTTGCTGTTGAAGTATGACTTTACACAAACTCTGGGAATGGTATGCATATGGATCACTTACAAATAAATCTGTGTACAGAAAACATAGATTGCCAAGTAGGCAAAACATAAAGATGTCTGCGCGCTCATAATTTCCTCGCGTTACTGTGCACTGCACTTAGCAGGATTAAGAGCTGTGTATCTTCGCTGCAGAACATACGTTCAGGCAGGAAAACCACCTGCATTAATTTTTGTTTTCAGGTGTCACTGCACGTGAATCTTCACTGCCTGTTGGGATTCATATAAATGGCTGATGTAGTATCTGAAGATAACACGTTGTACTTGGAGGAAATAATCTGTGTGAACTTAGATGCTTTTAATATTGGTGTTATTTAGCTTTTCTGAACTCCATCTGCTCAGCTATTCTCAGCTATCCAAGGCCACTTGGGTACTCCCTTGGCTTTAACCACAGTTAAAAGGTGAGTTTAATACAGGATAGCTGTCAGATAGGAGGCATATCAAATTTTAGATTTCACACAGGGCACTTCATAAAGTGCTTTTCGTTACCAGTAGTGGTGTGCTGATGGTTATGATGAGTTTGTACAGCGATAAAATCCTTCAGTGGTGTGTTTGTCAACAGTGTCAAGGTAATAGAAATGACTTGAACATCATCTCTTGCAATTCACACTTTGAAGGAGCTGAGCTATTCTGTAAGCACATTGGAATTTCAAAAAATTATAATATATCTGAGAAACATAATTTTCTTCTGCAGAGCATTTAGTAGTTGGTCTCTGCAGCTTCACGTAGGTGCTGTCTCCATCACCCCACGTCCCATTCAGCTGCTGTGGTGCTGTCTCTTCCTCCCCTCCTCCTGCCAGCTTTGTTTCCATATGCTTGACATAATTGTTCAGGCAGACATACTGCAGATGGATCATGGAAAGCACACATTAGGGTAACGTGAACAAAGCTGCTCCCTGAAATCACTTACTGATGCGGATGTGGTGAGTGATTTGCTTGAAAATGCGCCTCGTTCCTTGGTTAAGTGAGTGATCATGGTTAAGTTTTCCTCTGTATTTAATAGTCCATTAAAGACTCTTTAAAATACAGCTTTTCTGAGAAGCTGGAGATGAAAGGATGCTCTCGTGCTTTATGCTGATTGATACCAACTTGACCAGCATCCACAACTAAAAAGAACTTAGAGCAGCAACCGCACTATTAACTGTGGCAGAGCAGGGTTATTCACAGATGATGTAATCTAAATTTAGCAGAGGCCACTTAAAGTCTGACCCCAGCCTGTTTGGACTCCTGTTGGTGGGGAGACTTTCAGGACTTCATCTTTCTCATTAATCACTGAAGCTCATTTGTGAGAGGATGTGTTGTAAACAGCACTGAGCTCTCCTTCACAGGGCTGGGCCCACTTCACGTTCAGCACATTCATGGTGCTGTGGTTCTCACTGGTTTGGGTTTGCTTTGGGCACTGCTTAGAGAAATCCATATTAACCAACATTTCATGGGGCTTTTTAAAGCACGTTTAGTTAGTGAGTCCTGATCTGTTTCTTTGCAAATGGATTTTATGCTGAAACAGCTGTTACTGCATAGGGAATTTGTTGGACCTAGTCCTTTTATTGGTAGCAACATGGTCTTTATTTCACATTGGTGTCCTCCATCTGCACCTCGTCACAGAATTTCAGCCATTTTTCTCATTCTCTTCATTGTAAGTTCGGAATGGAAGGACCAGCAAACATCTTCAGATTAAAAAACCACAACTGCAAAAGTAACCAAAAGAACCTGCCCAGCAACACTTAAATAGTTGCTTATTTGGGGAATTATGGAGAGGTTTTTCCTATCCTGGATGAGATTTCAATCTGGAGTGGCACTTGAGAATTACAGCAAGTGTTGTAGTAATGCCACCTAAGAGAAGATGCCAAGAAATAAGGAAATAGTCATTTTATTACAAGCGGCAGGTGGTGAAGTTAATGTAGCAAGCAATGCCAGGCTCGTCTGAATTTGCAGTGATCCCAGGGTTGGAAAATACCTTGTCATGGGATGGCAAAGGTAGAGTCAAAAATGCAGATAGCAGCGATGATAAACACTCAGGGCAGATGCTGCTCTTGCCAAGGCATAGATCACCATCAAATAGACAATAAATCTTCCCAGGGTTGACTTGAATTTTCCTGCTATGCCAGAAGTTCTGCTCCCATTTAGGCCCATTACTGACTTGGTTCACTGCTCTTGTGTTAAATATTCACAGCTTTATTAAGTTTTATTAAGGTATTGAACACCCTCTTCTTCCCTCCTTGCTGTCACCTGTCTGTGTCCTGGTGGTGGGATTGTTGTTTTTTATTTTTTTTGCAATGCTGGTGCATTTGGGGTCCTGTGTGTGCCCTCTGTGCACAAATGGGGACAGCTTGGAGTCACAAGTTGGGTCATCTGAGTACTGATTTTGCTGCTTTGGGTGTGCTGCCTGAAGCTGTTGACTTCCTCCTGAGAGGTCTTTGCTGCTTATGAAGCTAAAGACATAAGTATATAAGAAACCAGTGTTTTACAGTGGATACTCTGCAGTCCTGGTTGGGAGGGCTGACATACCTGCAGATGCTTTGATAATTGATTTAATACACCTGATTTTGTTATATTAAATGCAATTCGTTGAGAATATTTTGTCTTTTTTTTAAAAACAAAGAACCTAAAGCCCATTTTAGGCAGAAGTGACAGCTGAGCTTTTCAAAGGTTGGGAATGAATGATAATACACCCTGAGGCATATTATAAAAGGTCCATGTTCTTCATGGATGGGGTCGTTGGAGAGGCACAGGAACAAGCTGTCAGTTAGAGCATGCAAGGAGCTGTTTGTTCCTATTCATTTTCCGTGGCTAAATGCTGCCACGTTTTCTCTGGCAGTCCTTTTGTAGTGCTGTCTGGCAGAGGTGGAGGGCACACAAACCACCTGTTATTTCAGGCCAGTCCCAGGACGTGCGTCTTGTCATTGCTGCTGTCCCTGGGCAAAGGCTGCAATTTGGGTGGCTCAGGAACCGTGTGCCTGTCGGGGGCATGGTAGGGAAGGAGAGCTCGTGTTCTTCTCCCAGTCCCAATATTGCATTGTGGTGTTTTGGGGATGGGCTGTGGGAGAAGCCAGCAGCGTGTCCTGCAGCTGGCAGCAGCTGTAGGGGTTTTGTGCGTTTTTCATCTCTGTTGAGGACCTGTGTGGGTGACCGTGTGCATGGCAGATGTTGTAACAGCTCCTGCTGGGGGCTCTGAAGCTCAGAGGTGGGTGAAGGTTTTGGTCGTGGCCAGTCATGAGCTGCTGGGGATTTTGACTTCTGCATATCTCATCCCACCTCTCATGGCTATGAGAAGTGAGAGCTGAGATTTCTGGGTGGGATTTGTTCTCTGCCTGAGTCCACAGATGCTACCACAGTTCTGTTTGGCTCATCCTGGCATTCACTGCTTTTATGTGGTTAAATACCTGATTTTGAGCAGATCACAGTGCCAGAATGACTGACAGCAGTAACTTCACATTGCCTTGTTTGCTTCTTAGCATCAACGTGAAATATCTATACCACAATGTATGAGTTGCTCTAAATGGAGCAACAGGAGAAAGATACAGTTCTGGCAGCATTGCTGTAGTGCAAGAAAAAGGTTTGAGTGTTTGAAAATCAGATTCTTCTGCCTGTTGTCAGTCTGGAATTCCTGGTAGTCTCGTAGGAAAAAAGGGAAGGTGGAGCTAAAGAAAAATCCCGTTCTTCAGAGATGTAATGCTGCGAACAGGGTTCTTGCACAGACGGTGGCTTGCTCTTGTGCATGCATGGCTTTCACCTCCTCTTGGAGGCAGCTCCAGTTAATGTTGATATAAAACTGCCTGTTAATTGGAGTACATGGAGATAATGGTAGGTATAATCTCTAAGTAAACTCTTAAAAGCTCTGGAAAAAGGGTATTTAAAAAAAAAAAAAAATCTCTCCCCAAAACCTGAGTTTGCACTCCACTTTGAAGATAGACTCATCAGTGTGCGGAGCAGACTTCTGCCTTGAGGCCATTTATAGTGCTGAAGCTTGTGAAGCTAAAACAGTTTGATGTGTAATTGCAGGAGGAAATGGAAAACCTGCTGAGCATGGCAGGATATAGTGCCTTATCACCCTTTATGTGCATCCAGTGCTTGCTGAAATTGCCAGCGGATCCGCAACATCGACAGAACGGTGACATTTTTCATGGGCCGCCGTGTTCTGAATCAACACTGCAACAGTGCGATTAGAGTAGGTAAAGTAGGGGGAACAATCAAAGAGTTGCATGTGACAGATCAGGTTTTAGTCATTCCCTGCTCCTTATTGCCTGCTGTCGTGTGTGATATGCAAAACAGCTTCTCCAGACGCATTACACCTTCACATTACCTGAAAATTGAATTTTATTTGGTGGCCTGCATATAATTTATAGCACTCTTCCAATGCACTTCAGTTCTCATTTAGCTAAAAGTGTGTTCTTTATTTCCTACTGGCAGGGAAACAGAAATAAAACTGAATATTCAGCACCACTTACAGTATATAAGAAACCAGGCTATTGAAGTTTTAAGCTGCTCGGGTATGTTATTGACAAGAACTGTCTATTCTGGAGTTAAGCACACGATGTATTTGATTCCCAGAGGTATCATCTCTCCATAGTAATTAATCAGGGAAAAGGCACTGACTCTGAATAACAGTACTTGAAGTTATGGACCACTATTAGCACTCGAAAACTAAATGGTAATTGAATGTACCATATGGAGGAGAAATGGGGGTCCAGCCTAAGGACTTGGGATCCAGCCTTGCAGGGCAGAGAGGAAAAAAAAGGTTTTTAAATTATTCAAATTGAGTACTTCTGCTGAGCATTTCACTACATGGAAAAATACCCTGTAAATAATTTACTGCTTGTGTTGTGTGTATAGTTCCAGCTGTTGGGATCAGCTCCTGGAGCAGCACACGTTGTCCACCCGTACACACTAGAGTACATAATGCTGCTGGTGCGCCACCTCTGCATCAACAAGTTACTTGGATACAGAGAAACCGGCTGTGAAAGTTCATTTGGATTGGAAAACAAAGATTCCCAAGTAGGATTTAGGGTCTGCGTTCATTTCTCTTCCACGTTGAAGCACAATGCAATGGGCTGTGAAACATCCTGGGAAGTTTACTCAGTGAGCAGAAAGTTACCTGAATATCAGAATCTATGGAAACGCCTGGGCAAAAGGCAAAGGAACCATTAGAAGCCAGAAGGGGACAGCAACCTGTGCTAGAGAAGTAACAAAACTTGCTGTGACTGGCAGAGTCGTGGATGAAAAACAAAGCAACCCTGTGTGTTTTCTGCACTAGCATCATGTTTTGGGTGGAGGGTTCAGATTTCCAGCTCGTGTCGGGGAGTGATGCAGTTTAGGCTGATTTATGCAGCCCTTGGAGGACATTTAAAGGTGCCTCCATTCTCTTGGCATGTCTTTAGGTCAGATTTAAACTTCTCCGTGGTAAATACAGCAATAATGGTGTTCTGGTGTTGTACACCTGAAGCTGGCACTGGGGATATCTCTCACTTGCAGCTCCATGATCTGAATTTTGACTAATGTTTTAGCTGATGCTTCCTCAGCTCTCTTGCAGCCACTTTGCCTTTAATCATGCAGGTTCCTTCTTATGGTTTTCATTTTCTTAGGTCAAATCTGAGGAATTGATGTCTGCTGCTTTTTTTTTATTTTTTATTGCATGTTCTCTGTTTATATCCTCTTTGAGCTTGATTTATAGAGCAGGTCGTTTGTTGCAGCCAAACATTTATTTCAATCTTGTCCTTACAGTTTGATCTTTCAAATAAACTCGATTTAGTTTTATTCTTCAAGAAAAATTCATCTCATCTAATAGGCTTTCAAATTTGATAGTTTGAAAAAACGTAAACAGCTTAAATGGTGTTTTCAGGCAAAACTTGTGCCATGTAGGACAGCTAATAGCAGTGTGAATTTCAAAGTCTAATTACAGATGTTATCAACTATGAAATTTATGCTGTTTGTGGGGAATTTAACTGTGCAAATGTATGTTTTAAATGAAAAAAACCCAACCAAACCAACCACCTCTGAAAGCACTGAGTGGAATTCATTTGGTAGAGGAATCCTGCTTCCAGTGGGGCATTCCATTAATTTGTCTCTCCTGTTAGAAGATGCAGATGAACCAGCTTTCCCTGTACCTCTCGGAGTCAAAGGCTTCCGATTTTGGCAGTGTTTTCTCATTATGTTTATTTAGCAAAGCTGTGGCTCCAGTGAGTGTGAATATTGCTGTTCCTTGTGTTCGTGCTCTGACCCGTTGGGCAGCGCTGCTGGATTGGTGTGCCTTTGACCTGGCACTTCCTAAAACGGAGGAATTCCTGCAGCAGTGTGTATGGCCATGAACAGCAGAGCTGTGCAGCCTGTGAAGGGTGCCAGCAGAGACTGGAATTACAGCTTTTCCAGAATTCTCGTGCATCTTCTGGGGTGTGCAACATCAGTCAAGGGTAATGAAAAGCACTGCCAGTCAGGGCTGTATATACCAGCATCTCTGTGAGTTCAGGATCTACACCTTTCTCACCTTGGAATACACCAGCTAAAAATTTCCTCCAGTCTTCAGTGTGAGTTTTATACCTTATCTGTTTGTATTTAACAGGGCAGGCCTTCATGGGTGATGTTTCATGTCTTTGAGCTGTAAAGCATGACTTTCTCTCACTTGTAATTATTTTTGCTAGTCCTTTACACCACAGTTGTAAACTTAAACTTTTGTTAGGAAATGAGTAGCAGAGCTATTTTATCTGCAGACTCTCTTTGGCATTGCTCTGGGTTGTTTTACAATAAAAGCCCTTTCTGCTGTGCTGATGTGCTAAAACACAGTAACAGATTTATTTTGTGTTATCCTGAGAACAAATGCAGTTAGAGTGTAGGCTTGAATAACATCAACACAGATCTCTTCCCAAGGTAGAGATGGTTTTTGTTCCTTTGCACAAACATAAACATGGCTTTGATGGAATAACAAGAATCAAAACCATTTTCCCCATATCCATCTGTGAGCGACTCCTTGCACTTTAGCTTGATAAAACACTTTGTAAACAAAAATGTATTGAAATAGAAGTTGATGTTAAGAGAACAAAAACAACAGCAATGCTGTTCTGGAGATGCTCATCTTGATTACAGTCCTGTGAAAATGTGGTAAATTATTAAAAATTTTCAGTTTCAAGAAGAGGAAACAACTTGGTTTCCTCAAATGCCTATTTAAGGCTCAGATAGTATTCTGTAACACTTTTACTAAATGCACTTTAGCATCTTTCACTTTATTAAATAGCAAACTTTGTTTAAATAGTGTCACAGCAGAAGTACTGATTTTTTTTTTTAAATTTACAGTTGCCCTTTTTCTCTTTTGTTTCCTATTTATGTGAAATAAACAACTGTAGAACACAATCTGTCCATCAGAAGTTATGAGAATATGTATCCCTGTCACTAATGGTATGGAGTTTCCTTTACAACCGTTGTGCTTTCTCCTAAATTTTAATTTTATAGACTGGGTTTTGTTCTTCTTGAAAGTACATTATAAATCAATAAGATGCATTTTACAGCAAAAGGAAAACATTGCGTGTGTAGAGCACTCTTTGGGAGAGTTTTATATTTTATTGAACCCTTGAAAAGTTGCAGAGTGGCACACTTGGAGTAAGAGAAACTTGGCTTTCCATTGATGCTGGCTTGTGATTATGGTTTATCACCTTCAGTGCAAAATTTATTGCAGATCCGGGTATCTGTATTTCACTAACGTGTGGGGAATGTTTATTGGTGCGAGCTCTCCTCTGCAGCAGCCACGGCAGCCACTGGCCTGCCAGCTGATCGATATTTATGGAAAACCAGGGAAACTTGGCTGCTGCAGAACTCTTGAGGGTGAAACCTTAACGTGTTGAAGGGAGCGGGAGTTGTGGGCTGGGCTCTGAGGAGCTGGTGGGGTTTCTGTGGTTGAGTGCTCGGTGTGCCTGAAGGACCGTCCAAAATCCTGCAGGACAGCCCAGATCTTCAGAAAGAAACCTTGACGATGCAGATAAAAACCACAAAAAACAAAACAAACAAGAACCCCAAAACCCAAAAAATAGTGTTCTCCTGGTTTTGGATGCACCTCCTCTCCCACACAGCTCCCAGCTCTGCCTGCTGCTTCAGTCCTGTCCCCCAGGCTGTCCAAGGTCTGACTGTGCTTCTCATTCAGTTGAGTGGGAAACAAAAAAAGATATTACTGTTCTTACTGTTTTTGAAACATGATGTGCATGCCCTGAAGGGGAGAAGAAATAAATAATTCAGGCACTAGAAAAATTAAAACATCTAAGTGAAGCCAAAATCCCAAATCACAGCAAAATAGTTTGATTGGTTATTTCCTTTCTTTGCTATGATGATTTGATTTTTTTTTTGTTTTGTTTTTTTTTTAGCTACCAGTAAGTCTGTCAAATCAAAGTATTTATTTAAAGGAAATATTTACAGCAGTGTTTTCTTTTAGGAGTCATATATTCTAAAATTAGAAAAGAATCCCTTTTATCTGTGTGGTTAAAGACAGTTCAGCAGTGGTAGGATGTTTTATTTGGTTTCAGCCCGGTGACACATTGCCTCGCTGGCTGACAAGGTTCAATCTTTGTTTGAATTGTTGACCTTTCCCTCAAACATCTGCTGTGTTACAAACCTGTGTTGTTCTGTTGCCTTTTGCTCTCTCAGAAAAGCAGGAGGTAGGATTCAAAACCATTTGGAATTGCAGCTCTTCCTGGGATGCTAATGTCACTGAAATGGTACCAATTTATGTATTTTCCATGTTTTTTATTCTGTTTGGGTTGTGGGGACTGATCCTGTGCGTGTTGAGTTCTGCATTGCAGCTTTGTGGCAAACGCTTTGAACATGATACACACATTTGTATTTTTGGATGGGCCCTTGGAGTTTCTCCTTTCATGGAAATAATTGCTGCTCCACTACTGTTTCATTCTACGTCTGTCTCAAAAGAGAGGGGAAAATGCAGAATCCCTTAATCTGAAGCATGTTCTTGCCTTGCTGGCTCTGGAGCCACCAGGGTCAGTGGGAGGATGATCCTTAAATTGTGTTATAGCAGAAGTACTAATTATATTTTTACATTTACAGTTGCATTTTTCCTTTATTTCCTATTTATGTGAAGAGTTGGTATAAGAGGAATTCTGCAACATCTTGGAACCAGTTCAGTAGTAAAAGGACCCTTTTTCATTTACACCTTGTCCTGGAGCTCTGGGGGAAAAAGCAAGCTCTTCTCCTTAAAATATTTGTTAACCTAGATAAATCATATTGTTTTCCAGCAGAATTTTCCACAGGAAGGAAAAGTCAGCTTTTTATGGAAAAAATCAAACTTTTAGAAGCTTTTGATACTTCTTGAGTGAAGCCTCGTGTTTCAATGCCAAACACTCATTGGGCTGCAGTTGCAAATCTTTTGCCATTAACTCCGGTGAGCACAGGGACAATCCCCGTTGCCTTGGAGTGTGTGTGAGCTCTGGGCTGAGTGTCTGATGGAAGATGGAGCCCATGAGCAGGGAACAGTCTGTGTTGCTCTCACACACACAGGGGCAGGATGCTCACAGGCAGCGTGCTCAGGGCTCTGCTGCGCTGTCCCACAGAGCAACTGCGCGTGAAGAGAGACCCAAACAAAACCCAGGCTCGCTGGGCTTCTCATTAACTTCATTTCCAAGGATGCTTCGTTAGTGGAATAAATGCATCAAAAGGTTGCAGAGCTGGGTTTGTCCCCAGTGCTCTCCTGGCAGCAGTGGTGCTGTTTTAAGGATCATCAGGCATAATCTGCTGTTTGATGCTCATTGCACAACTGTTACTTCAGGCTGGTTAAGAGATGACAGGCTGTCAGAGCTGGTTGGGAAGGAACTTCAAGGAGCCATTGTTCTTTCAAATTAACACATTTAAACATTTAAATCCAAAGCCAGGACTGCGGGCTCACTTTAATTATTCCTTTTGTCTTGTGGAAATACCTTCCTACTGATGATCATACAGCTGTCACATATACATTACCTTTAGTCAGGATACATGACAGTGCTTTCCTATTAGCTGTCATTGTTTTACAAGGAAAACTAAAAACCACTAAGGCAGATGTATTAATTTCCAAAGAAGACACTGCTGGTGAAGTTATTAAAATATCTGAAGACTCAAATTCATCTGATTTATCGCAAAGATCTGCGGTGTCACCTCATGGCAGCTGAGGTGACAGGATTTTTTTTGGGCTGTGCTATGGAGATGTCATTGCTGTCTGATCCCACTCCGTCAGGTTGAGGAGCACTGTTCAGAGTAGCTGGTCATGTGTTAGTCATTCCTCCTTTGTGAATCAGTTCTGTAACAGATAACTTTATTTCTTCTCTGCTACTCTTTTATATCACTATGATTAATGGATTCTTTGGGAAAAAATTTCAGGTGGTGTTGTTTTGGCTTAGCATCTGTTTAACTCTGGCTTCTGAGCTGCAGAGTTTACTTATAAGACTTAAAAACCTACCTGTTGCTACAGTTAACAATGATTCAAAATATTTTGCCTTTTTCTGGGTAGATTAAATAGATGTTTTTTAAATTGTTTCCCTAGGAGATACTTCAGTAGGTAATCCTGGGGTCTGGTGCAGCAGGAATGTTGATTTTTGTGGAAATTTTGTTATTTCTTACGAGACATTACAGAAAACAGAAAATCAAGAGTTCTCTGTGCAAAGGCAGGCTGGAGCTATTTGCCATTTGCTGTCCAGCCAGGTACAGTTAATTACATGTGCTTTTTTCATGCCTAATCTCCTAAAATATAGAATGTCATTTTATTTTCATTTGTATTTGCTGTGTTGGTTTGGAAAGAAATGAATGCAGTATGTTTTCTGAGAGTTCCAGAGTATTTTCAAAAGGGCACACCAAATTGATTTAATCACAGATATTGTTAAAAGCACCATTTTAATGGAATGTGCTGTGATTGCTGCTGCGAACAGAAGACTTTCATTTTTGAAGTTGTTATTCAAAGAGAATATGCATGTCCTGAGAATGAACTACAAAATGAAAATGGAAATAATAAGCCCAACAACAAACAAGTCATAGGAGGGAAATACTGTTGTATGGGAATAGTTTTCTCTAAGAACTTTGGAGCATCTGAAACAGCTTTCCTGGCCCATAATTCATATGATAAAATCATTAGGAAACACAATCCTTTAGACTCCTTTTAGTTTACTTAAAGTTAAGTGCAGGGGAGAGGAGATGATGACTTTTCCTGAGAATCACTGAGTTCAAATAGAAACCTTCTGATCCTCGGTAATTTGCTTTTTGCTGTAGATGTGACACGTGCAGTGGTTGTCGCTAGCAGCTTATTAAGAGGCCTGGCAGAGCTGGGGTGGGAGCTGTGTGTGCTGATGAATTTGCTTTATTGCAGTTCGTGCCTCCCATACTGCAGGAGGGAATGTCCCCAGCCCTGGAGCTCCTCGGGAAGCCTTGGCACAGGAGCTGAGAGGAGGGAAGCGTGGATTTAACAAAGGTCGTGTTTGATGGCGGCAGGTAGATGCCATCAGACTGGAGGAAAAGGAAATAATTAAAGCTTTTAATATCCTATATTACAAGCTTCCACTTTAGCCTCATTATCCAGGACAAGCTGCACTATGACAGGGACTATTTTCCGCTTCCTTTCTTTTCCCCCATTACATTAACTGAGTTGGAGAACATGAGCAGCTCTTTATGCAACAACTGTTCTGGCCCACAGTGTTTGCTTTTCAGTTGCTTGGCCTGGCCTTTGTTTTCCCAGACCATTCAGTGTGAGTTGTTTTTGTTAAACCCTAATTCCAGACATTTTTTTTTTTTGTTTTTAAGCACAACACTCCCCCGTGTCCCTCTGTAGGTGAGATTTCTAAGGAATTCTGCTGTGCATGAGAGGCAGTGAGTAAGGACTCTGCTAGGGCTGTGGGCAAGAGGAGTCACGCTTGTAATCCCAAAAATAGACCCCAGTTCTTTATCCAGCTGGAGCACCCAACCTTGCCAACACCCATGAGTCAGCTCATGCGGTCAAGCCGGAGCCTGTGTTGATAGGGAAGGATTTTGGAATTGGGAAGTTCCCGGTTCAGTTTGGTTTTGTCCCCCCAGCAGGGCCCCTCGGGGTCTCCAAGCAGCAGCAGTGAGACCGTCATCTTTTGAGCCTGTGCAAACAAATACAGGAGAGAATGAACAGACAGCTTCATGTGGACTGAGAGGGTTTTCCTGGGATGGCAGAGAGAACAAAGAATAAACAAATGTTGAGATTCCTTTTCTTAAACATGAACATTGGGTGGTTTGTGGGTGCAAAGTCAAAGTGAGCCAGAAAAGAAATACGTTTGGAGTATGGCCAATTTTGAAACATTTTTAGCTAAATGTCTGGAGTAAGGGTGCAGCATAGGTGGCTGCCAGAGACCATGATCCAGTCCCTGCTGGGACCTCCAGCCCTTACTCAGCAGGGACAACAAGGGGGGACTTAATTTGTGTGGGTACTGGTGCTTATCATCGTCAGGACTTCAAGTAGATTCTGGTTCCTTCTCATGTGTTTGCTTGAAAAGAAAAAACATTTAAAGAAGAGTGCTTTAGAGGAGTACCATGTATGGCTTTGAGCAGCTTCTGCCAACATGAGTTTGAGGTGCTTTCTGAGCTGCAGAAGCCAGATATTACACGGGCTCTTGATTGGTGGGATCATTATTCTTTTTATGTTCTTCAAGAAAAAAAAATATCCAAGAAACAGCAGTGTAAAAGTAAGGAAACTATTTTCTATTCAAGTGAAGGTTTGGAACTCATTGGTTATTTCTCTGGGTTTGATTTTTCATAAGTGCTGAGATGGGAGCATTAGCAGGTGTTGCAGGGCAGAGCGAGCAGGGTGCGTTTCATTTGATGTTCTTACAAAGCATGTGTACCAGAATTGACATCCACTGCTTGCATACAGATGCAGTCTGTTTTTTTTTTTTTTCTGATGGAAACACTTGCATAAAAAAAGGGAAGACTTCTGTCATAATGCATGTTCTGAGTTGTCTGATACCAGCAAACCTGCAAGTGTTGAATCTTCACTGGGCAGTGCTGGTACTAATTTTAATAGGATTATTTTCTTCTGACAGTTGTTTTGGCTTTGTTTTGCTGCTGGGATGCTACTTCTTGTGTTACTACACTAACATCTGCAGGGGATGTTAAGGTTCTGTCTTCTGTATGTGGAAATGTCTGTGTATCTGCAAATGTTCATCAAATTCTGAGCCTATATTGAGCAGGGAAGTAAAGATATGGAAATGAAACTTTGAGAAATAACCATGTCCATTTATAATAAATGGCTAAATATCACAAAGAAATCAAGAAATACAGTCAGCTTAGCTAAACCCAAGTTGAGTATGTTAAAATATGCAATGCAATTAAAATGTCACTGTAACATGAGAAAATATTGGTGATTTATATCTTATACATTTAGGGCAAGGTTCTGGCTTGGGTGGTAATCCAAGAAGCTCAGTTAGAGGCCTGACCTTCCACTGAAATATATCTTGTGGTTTGCTCTGATGAGGACCCTTTCACTTAAGAGGGAGAAATGATAAATTCCTGTGTTGGTATTTACTTTTTACATCTTAGTGTAATTCCTGGCTGCCCACATAATGCTTCAGGTTCACACAGGCAGGTGCAAATGAGGAAGAAGTTTCCTTAATCTGAGCTAAAACATCTTACTTCTGAATTGAAATCCCTCTGGAATTGCAGCACTGAAGCCTTCTCCTCTGGCTGCCAGTTTTGCTGAGTTGTGCAAAGGCTTTGTGATGTACACAAATGGTCACTGGGGACTACAGCAGATCTTTTGACCTAAGGCAAATGGAATTTAATCTCTGGCCCTTGGAGGTTTCCTTTCTAGTCAGAGTGGCCTGTGTTCCATCAGTGCCTCCTTCGTGGGGAAACGGGCTCATCTCAGTCTGTGCCAAGATGGAGCACGATCTGCAAACACCCAGCGTGGGTTTTTCTTTTGTTGGTGTTTCACAGCCTGCAGGAAGAAATCCTTAACTGTGCATGGTCCTGTCCTTTCAAGATTCCTTGACGTTAACTGTGGTAGCTACTTTTGCAACTGTTGACCAAGTCCTGACCAAATAAAGATTTACACAGATGTTCAGCTGTATGCACTGACTGCTCACGTTAACCCACTCAGGTAATGAACAGTATAAAAAGGGAGTGCTGGTGCCAGTTTTGAAGTCTCATTTGATGCTTGCATTTGTACATCCCTGCTTGTCCCCAGGTAGTCCAGGGCTGTAAATCCAGCTGCTTTTGCTGTACGTTTTAGTGACTGGGTCCGCAGGAGAGAGATAATGCACTTGAAAATATGTTCCTTTTTAATTGGGATGTAAGAATTGGAACTTTGCTTTTATGTGCATCTATAATTTTGTAGAAGCTCCAAGCTTAGAGTAGTTAAACTTGTAATATACAGTGAGAATTGTTTATATGCACATATATTGAGCTAAAATCTGAGTACCAAAAATATGAAACAAATTGCTTCAATTGCCGGTAAAATGACTGGGAAGATGTTATATGACAAATTGTTTTGTTTTCATGCAGGATGCCCTCCTTGAAATTGTGCACAGGCTCAGTTCCTATCTTAGCCCACTTCAGGCTCTGAAGGGGAAAAAGCCCTAAATGAATTTCCTGAAGGCAGAGAAACCACAGGGGCTGGTACACAACAAATTCTGCACTAAACAATTAGTCATTGCCACCATTCACTTTCCTGTCTTCAGCTGAGCCTTTCTCACATCTTTCCAGAGGTTAACAGCATCTCCAGATCTTTTCTTTTGTCCCCAACAAGGTGTAAGCCACGGGGAGCTGTCTCCATGGGAAACATTTTTATTCAAATAATCACGCAGCGCTGCACTACATGAAAGCTGGGGCTTGTGCAGGGCTGGGATGTCTCTGGTAATGACTGCTACATAATAGAGCCACCTGGTGATTTGTGTGCTGCATTGCTCGGTAGGAACTGGAGTTCGGGAGCGACTTTGGGCTCTGGCTGACAGGGAACACGCTGGGCAGGTGTGTTCAGCTCATTTGCTTCGTCTCCGAGTGAGGTCATGCTGACCAAGCAGCGCTCTGAATTTTCCTTACCTGCTGGCAGACGCAGCAGCTGTGAGGAGGAGGGAGAGTCATTCCACAGGAAACTGTGCAGGGTGGATGGGTACTGGAAGCTTTGTGGAAAGGAAGAACCAGCACAAAGCTGGATGTGTTTTTCCCATGTAGCACCTAATGGGAAGGTTGTTACACCTAATCCCGTTTGTACTTTCTGTTGGTTGTCCCTTGTATTCCTACAGAAGTACAGGAATGAACACTGCTGCCTGGGAATAAATCCATTCAAATGGTATCATCTTTCTTTTTCATTAGAGGCTGTATGTTGGTAACTGTTGATCTGCATCCATTTCTTTCCAGTTCATAACTCTAAATACGAGTTTTAATTACTCTGCTTATCTCCCCTCATCGATTGGGTGCTCGCTGCTCGTGCAGCAAACCCCGCGATCGCCTTGTGCTGAGAACACTGCAGAGAGCGGAGCAGACATGAAAAGAACCACATCAGAGCAGCAGTATCGGTTTGTACCAGCTGAGAATCGGGCTCAGAAAGCCAACTTGAGGAGTCAGTGACTTTTTAGTATTGGAAACATGCTCTTACACCCAAACTAGCTTTGCTTTGTTAAAACCCCCCACCTTTCTGCCATTGCCATCTGGTCAAATTATGCCAAATAGGTGAAGTTGTCTTAAAGATAGTAATAATATTTTTGCACCCTTTCTGATAAGTGAATCTTTCTTTTTCTGCCTCTCTCTTGCTTGCTCCCTTGAAGATCTGCTGTTCAACAGGGAAAGTCTCTTCATAACTCAGGCACTATGTCTCTTCAGGAGTTTGGGAACAGGGTACCTAAGTATTCCTACCAGGAATGAACCTGTTCACATATATCTTATATCTTATATTCACATATACCTGGACACATTCCCTAGGCTCATGGCCGTGCTGTAAATGGAAGATAACTTTTCTTTCTATAGGAGCATGTCCAGGAGGAAAACACCACGTATTTGTGAGCATTCAGCAAGTACAGTTGTAGGAGTGTGGATTCTCTTAGAATACACACCTACAGCAGCACCCAAAGTTGTTCTTTCTGATCTCTGTGGGAATAATCCCCAAAGGAGTGAATTCTTCAGGATCTGCCCAACTTGCGGGAACTTCTAAGTAATCTTTTTTAAAGGAAAGAAAAAGATGAGAAAAAAAGTATTTTTCAGCATTCCCTTATGTCATAACCAGAGGATAAAATAGAGCATGCAAAATTCACCACAGCTGAATTAACAGGAGAGGAGGTTGTTATATTTAAGCTATGCATTTTTCTGTAATTAAGTGGGTTTCACAGAGAGAACGTTCCTTCTTGAGGAGAAAATCTCTTAATTGGCAGTTATGTGGGGTTAATGAACTACTTAGAGTACAGAGGGGAAAAAAGTGGGGAAGGAGGGGGGGAAACGACCCTAAGTATCAGAATCCTGAGTGTCAGAACTCAGCAAATCCGTTATCAGAGAGAGCTTTAGCCAAGCACTGATGAGATGAGACTGGCCCTGGAGAAGGCCCTTCCCGCCAGGAATGCTCCGAGAGCGGGGATGCTGCGATGGGAACAGTTGCTTACGAAATGAGTGCTCCAGGCACAGACAGTCATATTAAGGAGGCCATAAGAATGAAAATCTTAAATAAATAAAAGGCACGGGCTGCGGATCTGGAAGGAGATGGTAGAGCTGATTATTTTATGGTTTTTTTTTGTTTTTTTCCAAGTGCTACTGTGGCGAAATTGGAACAATCTCAGTTTGTGTTATTTCTGCATTTGTGAGGTTGTTCACTTAACCTGTGCAGTGACCTGGAATACTCAATGCCACTGAGACAGAAAGAGTAACTGAGAGACTTGTGATTTCAGGGAGGAATTTTATTGAACAGCAGCAGATTTACTTTACACTTCAGTAGTAAGTGATAAGAGAGGAATTATTCAACATGCTTTCTTATTTCAGCCCTGGGAGGTGGTGTAAATTTTGAGGGCACAGAACATAGTGCCTCGTATCATGAAAGTGAAAACTATTTTAAAATTAAGATGAGAAGTGCCATGTTTCATAGATGTTGCTTAAGTTCCTCTAGCATTCCTCTGAACTTAAAGTTTTTAAGTCATGGTAATGCCTTTTGACAAGACATTTCGACAAGAGCAGAATGCTGAACTGATTAAGAGACTAAAACTGAAATTTACTTAGAAATTTCAGAGGGCAATGGTTTTGGCAATATACATAAACACTAGTTATGATGTGTCAGTCTGTATTAGACCCTGCTTTTCCTATCTTTCCATAGGCAGATGTTGCTTTTTTCACTTTATAGGTTTGCTAAGGATTTTGGTCTGCCTTTTTCGCACCCTCAGGCTTCCCATCAACCCGACCACAAAATGCATGTCATATAGGATTCACCTTTTCCTGTTAGATTAGATACTCCTGAATGGTCAGCTGGGAGCTTTTTTTCCCCCCCCCCCTCTGGTTTGGTTGTTTTTTGGGTTTGTTTTTTGAAGATGGGGAAGGATTTGAAGAGGGGCAGGGAAGCTGAATAGACTCAATTATTGGAATTTGACTTCATAGCTGATAAGCACAAAGAAAACAAACAGAACAGACTGTTATAGCAAGATAATCCCTCTGACAATTAAAACAAGGCTGATTTGGGAAAACATACACACCCAAAAGTGCCATTTATGCACTGAGTACTTCTCCACGTGATGTTCTGTGCCCATATAATTGATGATAGTGCTCAGTGTAGCTCTATGCATGCAGGAGATAATTTATGTTGAATCTTAAAATTCAAAACAGCTTTCTGCAATTCAATATGGAGTTCATACACAGAGTGCTTTTGGTTTTTCACTCAGAGATGAAGAAAACTTCTTTTTGTTAAGGAACGGTGACATCCTAAATAGACCTGTAGTAAGACACAAAAATATCGCTCTGATTTAACCAATTGACTTGTTAAGGGGAGGAAATTGGGTAATCTCCTTGTGGTAAATCTGCTCTGGGTTGTGTGCTGACACTGCTTTGAGAGCATCACGCTTCAGGTTGTGTGAATGAGCTCTTGGCTCGAATACCCACTGGGTTCATCAGGCTCCGCTCTGCGTTCGCAGGCAGGGTACCTGGGGGAGGAGGGGCCGTCAGTCGAACCCAACGTGTGCGTCCTGGTCCTGGGGAGCTCTGAGCCTCCTGTTCAACAGCCTGCAATGGGCTCATTGCAGTGTTTCCAAAGATGTGCTTACAGGAGGAAAACTTTAAAGATTGATAGTTTTCAGCTTTTGGCTATTAAGTAAGTTGCATGTTTTTTATCAATACAGTGGTCTCATACCAATAAGACATTTTATCTGGCATTGCCAGGGGTCTCTTTCTTTCAGAGAGAATCCCATGGATGTCTTGCATGCACATCTTTGTATACAAACTCAGAAACTGAGAATGGCATTTGTTAAACACACATCTTTTCTACCAACTTTTCTTTCCAGTTTCTGGAAGACTAAAGATAGATAGACATTCTTTGTTAACCCAAAAATGAATAAAGTTCTGAATACATATAAATATATACACATGCTCAGGGTAGAAGTGAACAATTCTGTGAGATGTATTTTGAAATTCCACGTACCCTCTGTGCTTATTTGTGGGCTTTTTCTGCAGAAGAATTAGCTAACCTAGGTGAAAGAGCTGCCAGGGTTTGGGTATGGTTCTTTGGAGCTGAGGGAGTCTAATTTGAACCTTATAGAGCAACACTGAACAACGTAGTAACATGCTGTGATTCAGTGCATATCAGTTCATAACTACCTCTGAGAAACTGCTCTGAGTATGAATTAAACAATACTCTTAAAATGTTTTATTATATTTAGTTCTCTACAGTGCGTACCACTGGCAAAGGTTAATTGGTTTGTGTAATGCTAGAAATTATAGTCCTTGATACATCTGCTAGTCTGAGTTAGCACGAGAGGTGCAAGATCTTCGCTAAGGATCTGATAGCTAATTTGAATGCCTCAACCCTCAAAAGAAGTGCAGAATAACTCTGAGTTTAATCAGGATTCTCTCTGGAGCAGAACTGGACAGTGGATCCAAATTAGGTCGGTTGTTCCATGACACAGATTTTCATCCAGTGGAGACAAGAGTTGCTACCAAAGTACTTTTGCTAAGAACAAAGTCCCCAACTTCAAAAACTTGGGAACACGGCAGAAAAGAATGGTACTTTCATCCAGGTCATGCATTTTTATATTTTTTCCTTATTTAATAAGCTTAAGCCTGGAGATGTAAAATTTGGTGCATGCATTAGGCAAGTCTTTGGAGTTACTGTAGGTCTTGAAAACACCAGGGGTTTGGGTTCAGTGGTTTTTATTTTTTTATTTTAATGCTCCTTTACATCTAAAGGTTGTGCTTCCAAATCCCCACTGAAAAGCCAGGGACACTTTGATCATAGACATGGAACACTGGCAGGGTGTTTGCTGAGGGAGCAGAGTGGGCGTTCTCTTGTGGGACACGGAAATGAATGCCCAAGAAAAACAGTCAGGGGACGGGCTTTTTTCTGTCCTGTTTAAGTGGGAAAACTCTGCATACTGGCCTGCAAATTTTAATACCTTTAGATAAAAGTTAATAATGTATATGTATGGGATTCACTGGGGTGCTCTCCTGTCTGCTTATCTGATAGAGCTGAGATCAGAGTGCTGGCAGGTACCTCTGCTGGTCTGAGGACCCTTCTAAATTAGGGCAAGAATTCTGGTTTTTCTTCAACAAGAGTTTTCAGCTGCTCATTGGGAGCTGAACCGGTCTAGGCTGAGGCCACAGTTGTAACCTGTTCACTTTTACCATCATGCCTTAACCTCACAGTTTAACACAGCTTTAATCTGCTGCAATAACTGCTCAACTTGCTCTCAATTTAAGAGCTGCTTCTTCTGCTGGCTCTTGTGGCCAGTTTCAAATGGGATTTCTGAGTGGGGGTAGCACTGGGAATAGGCCTGTGGGCAGTTCATTAAGAGTGCTCAATTTTTTAAAAAAGTCTTCTAAGTATTATGCACGTCTGCCTTTTTCTTTCCAAACTTCAAATGGCACCAAGCTTGGGCTTGCCACCTCCTGTAAGGGAGTGGATGTTCTCCTCTGAGATTCTTGTGCTTCTCTACCCAACACGAGGGTTCTTTCAGAACTGACTGCAGGTACAGAGCAGCACCATGTTCAGGGCTCATTCGAGTGCTGAGATAGCATCAGAACACAGCTAAAGACTCCCAGCGCTGCCCAGGCATGACTGATGCTATTAAAGGAAAAGTGTCCAAGTGTGACTGCCTTTGATCCAAGGCTGGGGAGATCTGGTGGAACTGACAGCCATTTAATAGGAAGCAATCATGTTTGATTCTACCTGGCTCTTTCTGGGCTTCTTTTATCTTAAGTAATTTAGAGAAGAATTATATGAGTAACAAGTATGCACTCAGCAGTGGCTAACATAACCTCAAAGGCACGGGTCACTGCTTGGCTCTATGAGCTCAAAAAGAAACTTGAACTGTCACTGTGCATCTTAGTACCATACAAAATTTCCTAATACAAGCCAGGAATTAAGATTTACTGTAATTTAGGCTTTGTTACACTTTTGGAGCTGTTTGTTTGCC
Source organism: Pardalotus punctatus (assembly GCA_013400915.1). Lineage (NCBI taxonomy): Eukaryota > Metazoa > Chordata > Aves > Passeriformes > Pardalotidae > Pardalotus > Pardalotus punctatus. Next base: position 514,061 of record VZTX01003152.1, read on the forward strand.
CTGGTCTCAAGAGCCACATATTCTCCATGAAGGGGTGCCATGAGCATTGAATTGATTTTCTGCTCAGGATGGGGTATTTATTCCTAAGAACTTTGAGCAAAGAGTCACCTGCTGCAATTGCTGTGATACACACACCTGGTTCTGCCTGTCTGCAAATCTGTACTTAAAGGCACCTTTAGGCAGTACTTTTGTACTGAAAAGGGTTTAACTGGGCAAAATGTGCTAATCTTTCCTGAACCAGGGAAATGACTTTATTATTCTCCCCATCCTCATGCCATCATTATGATCTAGTGTTTTGCCTTCATAAATGAGAACAGTAGCCTTGCCTCTGACCTCCATTGATGTGTATCATCAAAGCTGCCTTTGTAATATGCTCCTCTGGAAGACCTCATTCCCTGGCAACCTGTTCTTTTTGGACAGTTCAGGGGAATGTTGTGGATTCCCATGAAACTTATCCAATGGATGTGATAAACCCATTGTCAGAGGCTGCCTGAGCCATTATTAAGCACATATTGGACAGTCCATTTGTGATTATATAAACTCTTTAAAATAATATTAGTAAGAAAATAGTCGGGTGAAGTCAAACATTGCTGGGTCCTGTTGTACGAGGTGAAGCATGCAACTCTCAGGGGTGGGATGGGAAGAAAAAGAAGCTTTGATCATAAGCAAAACAGGATGAAAATGTTCAGGTGTTGTGGGTGTGCTGTGGTAGGTCCTGGTTCATCCCTGAGTATCTAAAAAGGAGGAAATGCAAACAGGAATGCTGCTTGTATGGAGCAGCATCCCTTCATGACTGCACCTCTCTGAAGTGATGGACACAGCTTGTTTCTACTTCCAGCTGCATAATTTTATAGCTATTTGCATCTCATTTAGTGTTGCAGAACTTCACGGAGCAAGGAAACAAGTAGCAAGTAGGTACTGAACAGCGCCTGACATAAAATGCAGACAAAGGGGTTGGACTGCACACGAATTCAGAATAAGAGTCTGATTTTTGCCTTCAGCTGTGAGTAAGCTGTTGGAAAATTTGCCAAAGCTAATAAAGTACTTCATGGGTGTATGCCGTGTGGAGGATTTCCTACTGGTGCCATTTTAGTTTTTTCCATGAATGTGCTGTCAGTTGCTATCTAACTACATATAACCTTGGGAAAATCACATTATAAGCTGTCCCCATGTTTCCCTGATTTTTCTAATATGGGAAATATATTCTTTCTTTCACAGAAATGTTATGAAATTACTATATATACACACACACAAAGCAGTTAAAATGGTATAAAACACATGTTCTCTTGGCACAATTTATTTTGTGAGAACAGAAGGAAGCAGTGTGAGTAATGAATCGGGGATTGTATTGACCTGACTGTCACTGTGACGACCTATTAAAATCTAGGATATTTTATCATTCTCTTAAATTGGATTAAAAATCTATATGTAGCTAGGGATGCAGTTATTAAATATTGTGCTGTAATGCTCATGTATGTGAACAACAAATGTGTTGGAGGACACAGAAATGTGAAGTTGCTGAGGCTGGAAGTCACCTGGGGAGATCATCTGGTTTCTTCTGATGTTTAAATGGCATTTCCTGTTGTTCAGTTTGCTCCTGTCATGGTGTAACCATATCCCCTGCAGTGGGATGGAGGGGGGAATGGGAAAAAAACTTGTGGATAAAAACAGTTTAATAGGGAAAGCAAAAGTAGCGCACACAAGCAAAGGGAAGTAAGGAACTCACCAAGCCCTTCCTAGGGGCAGGTGCCCTCGGCCAGGAAAACCAGGGGGTGCAGCCTGGGGTGCTGAGAGTCCTGGGGTGTACTGAGGACAGCACTCGCCTCTCTCCAGCTGGGTTTTGCTGTTTCCACTCTTTTAATCCATTCTTTCCTCCAGACAGCTCTAGTCATAGACCAGTTAGGTTGGATGGCCTGGGCTGTCAATATTAAGTATCAAGACACTGGTAATAGTAACTTTTTCACTAAGCTCTGCATTTCTTGGAGGAGATTTTCTATTGTGGCAGAAGTGCCGGGCATGGCAAATCCTGCTTCGGTAAGTCAGAATGAAGTTACTGTGGAGTAAATCTCATTTAATGCTTTGAAACGTAAGAGCACATTCCTATTTTGATACATATGGACAATAAATCGGGTCTCATGAAGCTGTTATCTGTCTAAGAATAGCAAAGTATAAAGAGAAACAAAATGAATTCATATTGCATATAGATTTAAGTGTTAGCCCTCTCTGATATCCAGGATATTTTTTTCTTTTACAGCGTAATGACTTTTCACAATTGCACAATAATCAGTTATTATTCTGGAAGGTCAGCGATACTGCTTACAGCTCATGGAATACTGAGCTGATATATTCACTTCTCTTTCTTAGGCTTGCTTTATGCTTTCACTCAGAAAATTTTGTCTCCTTGGCTATCTAGAATGCACTGGGCATGGTTTTTTTGTTTTTATTGGCAATACAAGCAACACTTTCTGCTTAGCTGCGCCCAATATCTGTTGCACATCTAAACAGGAAATTTCTCCTTCATTAAAGCACTTGAAAGAGCCCTTGTCTTGGTTGAGTCCAGGCTCAGCAGCAGCCGTGGTGGACTCGGTGGCATATGCTGCCCCAGGATGGCGTCAGTCCCATGTGCTGAGCTTGATTTTAGCACTGTCTGGAATTTTCATCGTGCCCGTGATAGCCTTCAGCTGAGGTGCTATTTTCATCCTTGAAAGCAAGAACCAAGTTAGATGCTGATTTTTCAAAAGGAGCAAGCTAAATCTAACTCTATACATACTTAAATTCCCATTATTTGAGTTGCTTGGTTGCCTTCCTAAGTATTTAAAAGTCCCGCAAACAGAAGATGTTCAGTAGTGTGCAGCTACAAACACTTGGATGCCAATGCCATGGTAACCAGCCCCGTTTGGATACCTTGCTTGGCAAGATCTTTGCAGGTCTTTTCTCTTGGGCTCTGCTTTATACAGTTAATGTGGAAAGCAGAACACAAAAGAAAAGATTTCACAAAATTAACATCTCCTGTTAACAGTAGGGTAGGGATGCGTTGTCCTCCATGGCATCATCTGCTGCTGACATTCAGGCAGCTCTAATTACTTTAATGGCTCCCCCTGGTCCCCTCTGTGACTGCTGGATGATGCCTGAGGACACTTCAGAGGTGGGAGAACAAAGCCAGGGAGCAACCGGAGAGTGAGGCTGCTCTTCTTGCCGGCAGAAAATTGTTCTTGGGAGGGTCTGTGGAGTTATCAGGCCAGGCGCTTTCGTCTTTGCCAGTCTCTTTTCTCATCCTGCTTTTAGGGGGTGCTTGTACCTCAGAATTACTGCAGATTCCAGAATCAGTGCAAACTCCTGCTGTCTTCTGTTGTTTCTTTCATATATATATGTATATACATATGTATAATTTTTATTGCTTTTTTAAAGCAACTCTAATTTACGTAGAAATTTTTTTTTTATGGAGTTAGGCTGTAAAGTTTTCCTGTCAAACCCTGTAAAATGTCTTCATAGTTACCAGTCTCCATTTCTCATCCTGTTTTTATTCGGTGAGCTACAAACACCCGAGATTATTTGTTTGTTGCGTCAGGTAGGAGAAGACTGACGTGTTTTCTTGGGATCACTGGCTGAGTTTTGACTTTCTCCCTTTCTGTAGTCTTAGACAGTGCTCACTTTCTTGATACACACTTCCATAATGGACTTGTACATTATTATTGGTGTTCTTTGATACAAAAGAAATTCAATACCTCTGGGGCTATAAATATCATTGATTCACTCCAAATAGAGAAAGATACTGTAATATTTTTTAGATTATTAAGACTTTTCCATTTTCTCTCTGATGGGGAAGAGTTATGAATTTGGTAATCATTATGCCCTAGGTAACTGAAGTTACGCAATCAAACCCTCTCTTTAAAACATAATTATGATTGTTTCCAACATTTAATTCCTTTTCTCTTTCAAAATATTATTTTTAATGCCTTGAGTGGTTTTTTGTTTACTGTTTTGGAGAATTGCTCCTGTGGCTTGTGTTACAACAGAGGAGCCTTAGAAGCACTATGGCAGATTATATTTCTCACCTACAAAGCTTTAATGGAATTATTGAGCATTTCAAGATGTTGCAGTAGGAATCCAAGCTTGAAATAAATGTATGGATTTCTTTTTCCCTACTGAATGACTAGGATGAAAAATCTCAGTCTTTTCTGCATGGTATTCAGTTTCTTGGCCAGCTTCTTTTTAAAAAATGAGAAAAATTTAGAGAAAAGAGGGGAGAAAAAATGGTTTTGTGAAGATGCTAGCTTGAATCTTATTAAAATAGCTGTCACTTGTATAAGTGATGTAAAACTGTGTGAAAACTTGTAATTCTGCCTGGTGTTTATTCATCAGTCACTAATACATACAGAGATACAATTGAGGGAGAAGTTCTGTATAAGCATGCACGGAAATTCTGTGTGAATTTGAGTTCTGAATGTCAAAACTGCCTCGTGCTAAAATTCACTCCCAGTTGTGTGAGTTGTGGTTGGGAGGGATGACCTGTGGTGCACCTGCCTTGGTCTGTGCTGCTCAGGGGGGATGTTCAGGGCCAGGGGCTGCACGGGGGATGTGCTGCTGCCTTTGCAGGCGGGGGGAAAGTTCCTTTTGAATTTTATGGGGTCAGAGGTGCAGGTATTAAAAAACCCAGGCAGAGTTCATGTCTTCAGCTCACTTGCTGTTCGCCGCTCCTGTATCCAAGTCGGGTAAAACAAAAAAGTTCTGCTGTGTTTTATTTCAAACAATGCTTGTGGAGCCCAGGCTGCAGAGAGCTCTCAGGACAGGATTGCTGGGGCTGAAGTGCTTTCCATCCCATCTCCATCACATTTCCGTGACATCTGCTGAGTGCCCAGCAATGCCTCCTCAACCAAATAATCTTCTGCCGGGGGAAACTCGGCCGTGGAGAAAACAAAACCAGCACTTGTGTGATGTGTGCTGTAAAACAGCCAGCCTTGCTTGCCTTGAGAAGTTCCAGAAAGTTTTCCTGTGGTGGGTGTGCAGCACAAGTTAAAGCACATTAAATGGTGTGTGGATGTTGACGCTGAGGAGGAAAACAGCTCTAAAGCTAAAACCCAGGGGGGTGTCTGTGCTCTCTCTTGGGAGCGTTCCCACTGGGATTTAATGTGCTGCGACTCCTGCATGGTGTCTGCACACCATTAGTGGATTTGCCTCAACTTTCCCGAGTGTCCTTATGTGGATGTGACTTTTGGTCCTGCTCTTTCTGCTGCCTGCAGACTGAAAGCCATGGATTTCCATGGGCAGACCTTACTCTGCAGATCCTGCACTGTGTCGCCCTTATGTGTCAGTCATTTAATTAACCTTTCAAATTGTCTCTCCACTCCCAGTTAGAAAGGGCAAAGTCCCATGGCCTGTTTTAATATTTAAAATGAGAAACCGATGTTCATCACTGACGCTTCATTTCCTGTAGAATGATGTGCCTCAGAGCCCTTTTATCTGCTGGACCTGATGTGCATGATGATGCCTCTGCTGCATGAACACAACACTTTTCAGCAGGACTGGTCCTGGTTTAGGCTGTGTGGGTTAAAAGATCATTCAGAAAGGGATTGATGATTCAACATTTGTGGTTTTTAGCCATCGCACGCTAAATATATTCTCAACAGGATATTTGGGGGTAGGGAGGGCTGGCAAAAATGCTCTGCTCTGTTGTATTTCTGATGGGTTTAGTAATGCTCGGTAGAAACGGTATCTTCACTTTTCCTGCTGCAGACATTTGTAACAGAGTACCCTGTGCTATAAAGGCAATTAATTGTCTGTCTGATGTGCCTACTGTACATCAAAATCTGCTTTTTAATTATGAGTATGGAGCTGGCTGCACAAAGGATCAATTTTTGATTTCCTAAGATACTTAATGTGTTATGAATACGAAAATAAGCCGCAGTCAAATCGAGCATTTTATTCCTGTTTTAAAGTAATTGTCAAAGTTATGAAAATATTTATGTAGAAACAACTGTTTTAGTTGTCTGATTACATAAAAAATTGTGGACCTGTAGAAATTAATGGTAGAGAATGAGGTTTTCCTCCTCCCCCAGGAGATCTAGCAGCTGTAGACACTTTTCCCAATTAATCCAATTGAGAACACGAGACACTGACACATCTCAAAACAGGCATCTAATTTAGGAGTCTGTTGGGGACTGAAGTTCTTTAGATAGTCCAGAAAGTTTCCTGAGGACTCTGACTCATCGTTCAGAGTCTGCAGTAGTGAAGTGGAAGCGTGGTTCCTGTCTGTGCCTCTCAGCTTCACACCCCACAAAAAGCTGTGAACGCTGTCCTGTGGGTCTGAAGCCACCTCTTCAAGCTTTGTGTCCATATGGGGATATAAATGATTAATAATAGTGCTTGGCTGATGGTTGGAGATAAACATTGTTCTAGAGCATGGAAGTGAAATCTGAAAAAAAAAAAATTGGCACATGACAGCCTGTTTTATCAAACTGAAGTCTGTTTTATTGTGGGATTTTGCATGAAATGTGCAAGTGGTGCACTAAGAATTAATTTGCTCTTAGGTTTGGGGATAGAAGAGCTTCAAAATTATTAACAAACATTGAGGGGGAACATTTGATTTGTAATTGATTTTATGAGCTAATTTTGAAGAAGGATGAAACACTTTGTTCTTTTTAGTTTTACTCTTCCTGTTGATATAAATCTGTGGATGATTTGCTGGTGTTAGAATTAGAACATGATTGAGTTGGTTTGACCTGGAACAACGTGAGCCAACAGTGGAATAAACTCTGAAAGTGCCAAAAAATGCTCAGCAACATCCATGGCTATCCAGAAAAGAAAATGTACGTGTTTATCCAATTAAAACTCCAGGAATAAATAAGCACTTTAGACACAATCTAATTATCCAGTTGGAATTTGGCCAGGATTCTAGAAGTTGACAGCCTTTGAGTTAGAGGTGTCAACAGGAAATTAACAGTGGGGGTGAGAAGTTGAGTTCTGCATCCCTTGTGTGGGATGCTGGGCAGTTCTGACAGTGCCCACCAGACTGAGCTGCTCCTTCATCCCTGCCCTTCATTAGCGTGCCCTGAAAAAGCGTGAAACGTAATTAAAATAATCCTGAATTATCATTATTTTAAGTGCCGCTAATGGCGCTATTGGAGACAATGAGATGAAATAGGATCTAATTTTTCTCGTTAATATTGTCCTTTTAATTCCTCTTGCATCAAAGGCTGTTTCTGCATAAAATTGCTCTTGAGGAGGATGGGGCTGCATTAAGAGGTATCACAGAGTTTTTGGTTCTACATCTTCAGGTCTTTAAGGAGGAAAGATTTATTTTTTTTTTAGCTTCTCTGTGGGCAATCTTTGCAGTAGAAAGTCCCGCTTTAAGAAAGAATAGCAGATATCTATGCTAATATTATGTGTTTGTGAATGTTTTTCTCAGGCTGGTTTTTGTAGTTAGAGCTGTCTCCCAAAGAGCAGCTCAGTTATAGAGGGAAAAGTGGCAGGATTAATTTTTAATGTGATAACTGCAGCAAAAGTTTTATTCCTTAGCAGTGAGCACCTATAAACTGGTGGGTTGTGTGTCTCAGTAACACAGTTTCAAAACTTCCTTCTCCCTCTCCTCCCCCAAAATAGGGGTAATCAGAGTACTTCAAAGGTTCAAAGGGGTTTTAGTTTTATTTTTGTGCTTTTCATTTTTCCGTTCCTGCCCTGGTAAAACGAGATGGAGTCGTGCTCACAGTCACTGCTTCAAACACAAAACTGCTCCAGAGGCTTGCTTGGCATTAACCTGCCGGAGATGTGAACCAAGGATTGGGTATCTCCCTGAGATTCTCAAACGCAGGCTTTTGTGCATCTGTGCGTAATGAACTGAAGTGGTGGTACAGCGGAGACTTTATGATGGCTGTCTAGACAGGATGATGCTTATCCGTAGAGATAACTTCCTTTTTACCAATTAGGGGAAAAAAAAAAGGATTTGTTTTGCTTAAGCAGTACCTAAGAGTAATAAGAGTAATGCCATTCTCTCGGTTGGTTGCTCAACTGTTAAGGTGATGTTGGGGATATTATTGAACGAGGCCAAAGTAAGTACCAAGGGAGAATTAGCTAATTCAGCTTAATAACTGAGCATTTCCTGTTTGGGTGGGAGCAGGATTCCACGTCTCTTCCAGGAGAAGCAACTAAATTAGATTTTTATTAAGAGATTAGTCCATGTCACTACTCATATCCCACAATATTTTCTGTCATAGCGGAGTCTGGTTCTCAGCAGGCCCCGTTCTGGAGGTTCTGCCTGGTCTTTCCCGTCTCCTTGTAGTTCCCTTAATGTTGGAAATGGGCTATGGAGTCTCCAATAGTTACATAAATACCTGAGCACCATCCATTTTGTCCTGCCCCAGGCACAGGGTTTTGGGATGCGCTGCAAATTATGACTTTTGGGATGTGCTTCGAATCATGGTTTTTGGGACATGCTGCAAGTCATGGCTTTTGGGATGTGCTGCAAATCATGGTTTTTGGGACATGCTGCAAGTCATGGCTTTTGGGATGTGCTGCGAATCATGGCTGTGGCTGAGGGGCAGACGCCACGGGAATGGTGTCAGGGATAATTCAAGGTCCTCACAACAGACTGTAGGGAACCAATTTCTGCAGACCCTGGTGGTCATTTCCGGACTATGGGAGTGGCTGCTTTCTCTCCACTCATTATCTCATTTATTAACGAGCTGCTGCAGTTCTGCACCGTCCTCTTTCCTATCCGTAGGAGAGGGAAACCACTGTGTTCAATGTCAAACATCTGCCCAACAAACCTGTCCTTCACGAAGGGGATCCTTCATTCGGTTTCCCTCTGAGTGATTAATCCATCCCAGTGCTGCCTGCTTTGGAAGGAGCAAGAAAATGAGCCTTCTCTTTTTCTTCTCTTAAGAAAAGCTGTTAAATGCTTAAATGCAGGCTATTTTTTTTTTTTTATCTTCCTGTGAAATGCCTCAGGGCAAGGTTACAGTAATTGTATGTTATGCTGCCCTGCTATACTGAGTCCCATTGTAATTTGGCTGGTTTTTGTAGCATCTCTCTCTGGAGAACCAGCTGGAGCAGCTCTTGCAGAGTGTCAGTGTGGGTATGAAGGGGTCTGTTCTGTGTGCCTGTTCCTTGGGAGGATGTCTGCCAACGTGTAGTGGTGAAGACTGCTGGGGGGTTTGTGACTGACAGGGCTTTTTCCCCGCTTATTTTTACTTTTTTTCCCCACGGGACATTGAAAAATTAATAGATCTTTAAGCAAAAAGGGAATTTTTTGTAGGTTAGGTAGAACATTGTGGTCTTGTAACTGTGGAGTAGTTTACTGTTCTCCGGAGGAGTACACAGTGCATAGAACTGATTCCCTGTGATGCTGCAGTTTTTTGCTCATCCCTCCTATCCACGTTTCTCTTCCTAACAGCTAATTCTGGTCAACCTGACCCATTTCTGACCAGAAGTCTTTATCTGATTCAGGGACAAATTAATCAGGCATTACGTTGAAAATGTCAGCTCTTAACACAGTAGTGAAATTCCCCTGAGCTCATTTTTTATCTTACACAGAAGACTGAAGAGCATTGCTGCTGGAATGGGGCCCTTTTTAGACTTTGCCGTGTCTTGGTGTACAGGTTTTCCTCTGGGGATTGAAGATCTTTTAGGACAGACAAAAATCCCAAGTGGTTTTTTGGTTTTTTTTGTAACAGTTGCTAAGCCTTTACCGTTACCAAAGAGGAATTTAAGGACTAAGAACAAGATTGGTTTAAAATCTTATTTGTTTTCCCTGAAGTCACTACAGGTTCAGAGAATGGGTTGGTTTGTGCTTTGTTTCCTGGCAGGAACATGTTTTCAATATAATCCAGCCCTCTCTGTATGTCCTCATTGTTTGGATTGTGCTCCAGAACGCTTCAGACACGAGAGCAGTTAATATGGATTGTTCCTCTTGACCCTGACCACATTTATCCCCAAAAATTCATTTCATTCCAGTGGATGATCCCCTTCTGGCTGAGAATGAGGTGCCTGGAAGCTTTGCTTTCCCCCAGTGCCTTTCTGACCTGTTTCAGATGCCAGAACACCTTTATAGCCGTGTCACACTGTTCTGTCCTTCCTGCCTGTGCTGGGTGCTTTAATGGAAGGACAGCTTGAAAAATGTGGGGTACAACCCAAAATTTTAGCTTTTACTCCAGTCAGCAGGTGTTACTCTCCCTGCATTCAGCTCTGCTGACCTATTTTACCCCAGCAGCCAGAAGCAGTGTAACTTTCTTGACGTGCATCACCCAATTCATTGCAGTTGTTAAAACACAGAGATGGTGCGTTTCAACATGTACCAACAGCAACATTGCCTAGAAGCTCCCTTTTAGCAAAAATAAAAAATTCTGTGAACATTGGGGTGCATTAAAAATTTAAAATGCAACTAGTGTTTTCCATATTGTAGGTACATAAAGGTGTAATAGGAGCTTTTGCTTGGGGATTGTGTCTTTGATACGTGCGTGTGTCTTGACTCCGAAAGCGTTCCTGTCTCTGCCTGTTAAACTTGGCCGGGCTGCTTTAGCAATCCACCCCACACTGCGATAGCTCCGGCATCTCCAGGGTAATCTGGGATGCTGCATACAAATCCTTGTGTGGGTTTTCAGTCTGACAGGCTCGAGCTAGACCAGGCAGATCTGTGAGAGGTGTTCAGCACCATTTGTACTGCCACTGGACTGGAAACTCAGCTCCGATGTTGATCGCTGGCGTCTCCAGCCCGAGTCCGCTGCGTTCCACACAGCTTCTTCTCCTGATGGGGTTTTTCTCAATAAAACTTCATGCACAGCAGCTTCCCTGCTGTCCGAGGATGTGTTTGTTTCTTCGCTTCTGTGCCTGTGGTCAAGCTCTGTTGAAGAAGAAAAAGTGTGAATGTGGACTTGAGTCCTTTTTTATAAAACCGTAAAAATGTGGAAAAATATTTATCGAGAATTTTTCTACAAAACGCAACAGCTTTTGGCACTTGCTTTTGGCTCTGCTGCACTTTCACTGTTCCTTTGCCATCTTGTCTCACCTCTGGCAGGCCGGGTTACCTTAGCAGGGAGCTGAGCCAGGTCAGCCATCCTTCAGGGAGTGGTTTAATTTATAGAATCTCAGACTCCTGCAATGGTTTGGGCTGGAAAGAACCTTAAAGAACATCTACTTCTAACTCACCCCTGCCATTCAGAGAGAAGACCAAGTCCACTGTGCCTTTTCTTTTTCCATTGTAGTGCAGAGGTTTGTTTTGGCTCTCTGTGGTAGGCAGGCACAGATGTTGGAGCTCTGCAGAAATGCCAGGAGAAGCAGGGTCCATAAAAGCTGGACCTGGGTGCTCCAAGCCCCAGCCAGCGTGGATGGCAGAGCTCGCCCTGCAGCGCTGAGCGGCTGGGCAGGGCTGGCGTGGGTGGGAGAAGCTCAGGCTGCCCAAGATCAAACCAGGCTCTGCAGGCAGAGGGTGCTTGCTCTGGTGGGGAGGCAGCAGCAGCACAAATTTCTGGGGGCAGACGTGGCAGGAGAGAGCTGCCAAAGCCAACCAAAATGTTAAAATGAATTGTGCAGGGAGCTGTTCTCTGCATTTGCGAGTTTTCAGCTGATCCTGGTCTCTAAGTGCACGTTTCCCGGCTCTGCGGAGTGTGTGAGGCTGTTCCCGAGGGACCCCAGGGCTGCTCCTAATGAATTAGGCTGCCAGGCCTCTGAATTTGTTTAATTTATTTTTCTTTTATAACGTGAATTTCCTTTGGTTTTGTACAGTGGGTGGAATCAAATTTTTTTTTCCAGTGCGCACAGCATTATTTTATAAACTCTCTAAGAGGATTGGAGTATCAAAGCTCTGGATAAGTCTTGCATTTGAATTTTTGTGACTTCTTCACAAACGGATCATTATTCATTTTCACCTTTACGGGTGCTGCTCTCTGTATGAAATGCAGAATAACCAGCTGCTAAGTGAGTTTCAAATGGAGCTTTTCATTTTCTTCTGAGGAAATAACACGAGCTGTGGTGGTAATAGATCATCTGTATAGGAGGCAAATCTATTTTTTATGAGCATGATATTTTGATGCCAAGTGCCAAAATCATATAAAAATAAGAATATGTATTGCAGATAATTAGTTCTGAGGGTTTGGGGTTTATTTTATTTTATTGTACTAAACTTTTACATGGGCAGAGATGAAGAGCTGCTTGCTGTATATTGTCTACTGGAGTTTCAGGCAAATTGTGTACAAGCTGAGAGCCAAAGTTCCCAAGGTTTAGAAGGACGGTAGATGTAGGATAAAGACAATTCGAGCCAGATTTTGGAAGTGAATCTCCCAACTGCAGCTGCCTTCAGTCTCAGGGTGGGATTTGTCGGGCACCCAACAGCCCTCGCAGCTGGAATGAGAGCAGACTTTTGCGAATCCCAGCTGTGAACTCGTCCTGTCGCTCCAGCTCCTGTTCTCCTGGAGGGACAGAGGGGATCCAGGAGTCCCTGGCAGTGAGGATGTCTTGGGCAGAGGGGTCTGTATGGGCTCTTGTCGCTGCCCTGAGTGCAGAGCTGTCATGTTCACAGGAAAAAAAAAAAAAAGGCTGAAATACACTTGTTACAACCCCTGCGAAAGGTTCAAAGTTGCTTGGATGCGACGCAGAGAAAAATACAATCCAGAGGATGCCATTTCATGCATGTACCCCTCTCTAATTGTTCATTGCAGTGTGTTTTATTTGCCAAATAATGAAAAATATTATTGCAGAAGCTGAAAATGAAAATTAAATTTCTGGTAGGATATACTGGAGTAATGAAGGAAAAAAGAATGTAAATAGGATTCTTCCATGATAATTAAGAATTATAAAGTCATTACTTAAACTTGCTTTCCGAATTACAGAGAGAATTAAACTGCTTGTTTTGGAGCGGAATCCTTGTAGCATTCCTTCATTAAAATTCTACATTGTCAAAAGGGATAAAAATGCATATAACAAGGACTAATTTTGTTCCCACCTTGCCTCTGCTTTGGGCCTTATCTCCCTTCACAACAAAGCTCACCTTGAAGGGACTGAAGTAACGATACATATTTGCTGAGCTGGAAAAAGAAAGAAAGAAAGAAGCATCTACTTTTTGCAATCTGTGTTCTTTCCCCTCCAGACACTGAGGAGGAAAAGACCTGTGGGGTACTAAAGCTCTCATGTACCATAAAGTGGTATTATAATGAAAAGTATTACTTTTTATGGCATCCCTACAGTATTAAGGAAAGGCATTTTTCTATAAATGTTAATCTTTAATCTTTATAAATTGCACTCTGCAAGACTAGAAGGTCTGTAAAGCGTTTGTCCTGAAGGCTTAGAAGGATCAAAATAGCATTGCAGACTTTCTAATTTTTCTTCTTTTTTTTTTTCTTTCTTTCTTTTTTTCCCCCTAAACCTTAGAACTATTCCCTTGTTTGGAGGAGGAATGGGTGAGAGTGATGTCAGCCATTAGACTCTCCTTGCAGGTAGCCCTTCAGCTGATGTTCAGCTTTATGTACCTACATCAGTCCTGTGGCCTCCCTGGGACTTAGGTCTGGGCTAAAATCCTGTCTGGAACAGCAGGATTAGGGACTGGGAGCCACACACTGAGCTCCTCTGCGGGTTTCTGCCAGCTCCAGCCACGAGACACTTGGGGTGTGTGAAATTCCTTTCAAGCTGGACTTACAGGGAAGCTCTTAATGGGCAAGAGTGGAAATGAACAGATAAATGAACAGGTTCGACAGATAATTAAGCCTGATTTATTTTCTACCTAAAAGTTTCTTCCCTGTTCTTCTTCCCAGTGAATTTTTTATGTTTTAAAACGCTCTTCCTCGTTGCACTCAGCCTTGGCTCCGTGTGTTGTTTCTGATCTTCGTTGCTGAGATGAGGCTTCCAGAGGTGGAGCTGGTCTTTGAAAATGATTGGATCGGGTTGCACCCTGAATTTGAACCTTAATATTGAAGTTTTACTTTGATATCAGCTTGCCTCGTGTTGCATTTGTGCAAGTCTGGGCTTGGGGCTCGTTTTACCAGCTGGTGAGCAAGGGGTTGATTAAACGTAAATTGAGAGTATTAACAAATCCCTGCTGAAAGTTGTGATAAGCATCAGCAATTTCCAGTTTTGTTGAACTTTTTAAAATTGGTTAGCCATTCTGAAAAATACGCATTAATGGTATATTAATACTTGATATCTGTTTATCAATGAAACCTTGGTATAATAAAGTATTTATGAGATGTAATTTTAATCTGTAATGAAAGTTTGTCCAGTGAAATCTCATAAAAAAGCAAAACTTTCCCAGAAGTTTTAGCTCTGCCTAATGTGTCCTTTAATACTTTTTTTTGTTGTTTTTCTCTAGGTAAGTGTCTCCATTCTGAAACTTCAGGAAAGTTCTCTGAATTTGGAAAAGTTGCCTGTGGAACAAGTAAAGTTCTTATGCTTCAGTTTCTGGTAAAGTCTGTCACAGATTTTCAGTCCTTTCTGAGTTTTTAACAACATTTTTATCTCTGAATTTTGTCATGTTTAAATTGGGCATTGCAGGCTCTTGAAGAGGAGGTAGACTTGTGTGCAAAATATTTTTAATTTAGGTTCAAGTTTGAGGCTGACTATGGGTAAAGACTGAATGGAGTAAAATCAAGAATATCATATTTTTAAATTTTTTTTTCTCTGTTGTTGGCTAAGGTCACATTAATTTAAATTGCCTGTGATTGTGCAGACAAGCTGAAACAGTCCGGTGCTTGTTCATCTGAACTGATCTTGATGGTGCTACAGAAATATTATGGTGTAAATATCTCTAATTTTAGCCTTCCTAGTAAAAACCATGAAGAGAGAATTAAGGGCTATCATATGATTTTCCTTGGGCACGCGTTGGTTTAGAAAGAACTTTATTTTGGTTTTGGTAGTGGCAGAAATTGGTTCCCCTGGAATTCAACCCTCCCAAAAAGCATCAAGCTGACAATGTCTGGGTGAGCAGTGGAGAAAAGTATCCTCGTGCAGTGCTCTTAGATTTTTTTTTTGGAAGTGGGAATTCAGGGAAGGTTTTTACTGCATCCAGATCTCAAAGCCTTAAAGAGCTGGTGCTCTGCTTTCACTCCTGAACTCAGATCTCTGAGGTTTCAGAGCAAATCCAGTTGCACTGTGTTGTTTTCTGACTTAATCTGAGGGGCTCAACTACATCTTGTTTCAAGATTGAAATAATGAGGATATGTGTGTGTGGGAGAAGGAAAAAGAGATTTTTGTTCTGTTTTTTTTACGTAAGGTTAAGAGGTAAATGCACTGCTCGATGTAGATGTAAATTGTAATTGTGGCTTTACAGTGTCTGTAGTAGAATATTGACCTGAATTGATACTACAAATATAATTACATTGATTCTTTCCTGATGGCTATAAACAGTGACATTTCCCTTGATCTCTGAACAGAGTTAGTTATAAAACACATGCTCCACTTTTGTATTCACACATTGCATTCTCATCACTTTTGTCTCTTGCTCCCCAAGGGTTTGATTTAGAAGAAGTGTCTGATTTAATGGAAAAAATGATGAAACAACACAGACAGCAGTTCGGAGCATTTCTAATGTAGAAGAAGGTGTTTCTTTTTGATTACGTTCCTCAGACTTCATTGCTTATATTTGAATATTTTGCTTAAGAAAAATATGATGCCAGGCTATTTTCACTTTTTAAATTATTTTAAACCGTGTATCTGCCTTCATTGATCTCAGAAATGACTATTACTGCAGTAAGAGCTATTGCTCTGATCTGTTTTAACAAATGGTGCTCCAAACTTCCCATCAGGTTACCAGACTGGAGAGAGCTCTTATTTGAAGGGACAGAAATGAGGCACAGAACCTCGGACGCTGCAGTTTTTACTAGTGGCAAATATAGATGTCATAAAAATGAGGAATAAACATTAGGAAAATGGGTTGGTATTACTGCTTCTAATGCAGCCTGGTGGCTTCATTTCACAAATCCTGTAGAGAACCCTCCAACTTCTGCCTTGCTTTCTTTCAAGTAGATATCAAGGAGAAATGCTTACAGATAAGCATTTAAAAAATGGAGATCTCATTCAAAGATCCTGTTCTTTTAAAGTGACTTCTTTTCACTTTCCTTGTTCTGTGTTGCCAAGTTGTGTTTGTATCTCTGGAAACAGTTCCTGATTTCTCTCTTAGCACTCTCAGAACCATCATCCCGAGGATATTGTGAAATGAGACCAAGTAATTGTAACTGAGATTGCTAAATGTGCTGTCAGTGCTAAGATTATAAGTGTGATTGTTCTGGCAGTCTGCTGTGATCAAGCCACCATGTTGTTTATCCTTATTTAGAGAGGAGTTTTTCTGGAATGTTATTTTAGTAGGCTGCGAAAGGAATGATTATAATGTCTTGTTTAAGGAGACAAATGCTTCTGACTGCTTAAACACAGAACAGTTTTGTTCATCACTCCTGCTGCAGTAAGTCAAGAGAGTTTTCAGTCTGAACAAGAAAAATACCTGTACAGGCATCATATTAAAACATTTTTACCATCTTCTCTTTGCAAGAGGTGCCTGCTTGACTCACAGGAAGCAGAGCCCGTGAAGCTGGTGTTTGTGTCAGGTGTGTGCATGTAATCCAGTTTATACATAAAGAAGTACAAGATAATGAAAGAGTTTTTTCCTCTCCACAAAATCTGGAATAACATTTGCCAGTGTCTCTCATTAGGAGATTGCAGAGTAAAGCAGAGCTGTCTTGATTATAATAACCATCTTTCAGATAATGCAGCAGTGCATTAGCACTTTACACTGGTTTTGTAATTAGATTTGCTTTGTTTTCTGTTCCTAGCAGAAGCCAAATGAAAGTGGCTGGTGCTTTTGACCACAGCAAAGAAATTCTGCCCAAATCTCTGCAGCTTTTAGGAAGTGTCAGGTCGTTTTGGGGCAGATGGTGCTGGCAAGGGACAGGGTCAGGGAAGCAGGAGCCTGGGCAGCTGGGGAGCACTTCTGGACGGTTTTAGGAAGCTGGGTGGTACATTGGGCTGGAGTTTACTATTTTTTTTTCCTGTTCCTGTGCATTATTCCAGAGCAGCACCTTGTGCTGTCGGGGCACAGACACTCTCTGCAGGCTTTCCCTGCTGCTCATCCAGGGCACAGATCCTGCTCTCCTCACCCTGGTGGTCTCTCAGTGGTTGAGCAGCACTTTGGGATTTCTCAGTGTCCTTGCAGAGTTGTTCATAGCAGCGATTGCCCCTTCCCTGGACATTTGGAAATGTTCTCTTTCCCTGAGCCTTGCCCCTGCCTGTGTTTGTTTGGGTCCCTGCTGATGGTGCCCGTGGCTGGAGGCGCTGCCTGGGCTCGCCTTGCTGTGGTTCAGCTGCATCCATCCTGTCACCCTTCCCTGGGAGTGCCAGGTGTTCCTCTTGGGACAAATCCTCCCACAGCGTGTCCCAGCCCCCAGGAGCAGTGCTGGGTCTCTTCAGACTGAGGTGGCCCATTGTTGTGGCTCCGGAGATGCTCCATGGAAGTGTCACAGCGGGAGCGTGAGGGCAGGTGGCGGCTGGTGTGGCACAGAAGGTCTTGTAACCACATTTCTGCTTTAAGTGTAGCATAAATTAGCCACAAGTAAAGCTCCTCCGTCTGGCTGAACCACAGAAGGAGCAGCAAGTGTGGTGGAATTCATCTGGTTTCTCACCTTGAGAGAAGGACAAACAGCAGGTCTAGGTGGGCCCAGTGTGTGTTGATTTTTATCAGTTTGGGCAGAGGGGCTGGGGTGCTCGGGCTGTTGTGAGGGATTAAACTGCACTTTTGTCCTCAAAGACTTTGCAGGCACCACCCTGCCTTACTCTTGACCCTGCCCTTGTCCTGGCTTTGCTCTTTTAAAGCACCCGCTGTGGGAATTACCACTAAGGAAGTGAAAGCAGTTGGAGAGTAAAGAGTATGTACGTGTTCACTTATAATACCAAATCAGATGAGAAGTCAGTGTGTTTCAGTGTAAAGCCCTTAAATGAGGGGGGAAATGCACAGTCTCAGTTTCAGATAGAGCACTGGCTGGGTTACAACAGCATTTTCTGCACTGCTGCTTTAAATACCTGGGGCAGTTATCACTGGGGGTTTAATATTGCCTATGATATTACTTTACTGTGATTAGCTCAGTGATATATTCCATATATATATAACCTCTGGGCTATTTCTTTGAAATGTATTTCCATTTTAAAAGTGCAATACTATGGCCACACTAAGAGGAAAATTACCAAGTTCAGAAGGCATTGCTGCTGAGTATCTTTAATGGCACATATAACACTGTGTTGCCACAGTTTTCAAAATGAGCTTTAAACATGCACCTCTCCCTAATTGAATGGACACTGTTGTTTTTCATGTCATGCAAAAATATTGCCCTTACACTTCTGTCAGTTCAAAGGGGCTTTTGTATAGGTGGTTATTTGAATTAGCTGATCAGAAAGCACCAGGAGCGTGCCTGGATGTTTAAAGTGTTGCATCTGTATAAATCATGTGTCAAATACACTTTCCAGTGGCACTGGTGTGGGTGAGGTTAGCAATTGATTTATCTGGTGGAAATATTCAGCCCTTTCAGCATTCCCAGAGCATGTTTTCTCAGCAAGTTGTTACACACAAAAATACCTGCATTAAAGGATATTAGAAAGGCAGCTAAACAGAGCACACAAACCTTAAGAAATCCTTAAATCGAGATTGTCTGTGCAGCCTTTATTTGCATCTTACGTGCATCTGCATTACAATGAAGCCTTTATATGGTCTCATGCTATTTCTGCACAGGACCCTGTGCAGAACAGAAACATCACAGAAAGTGGGATGCTCAGTTAATGAGAGGCTATTCAATATTTTGTTTCCCTTTCATTAATCAATGCGTCCCCTATGCCTTATTTCTGCTTGTAATTCCAACCATGTTCTGGAGACAGAATTATTAATTTCCTTTTGGGCTCTTCTGTAGTGCTCATCATTTTAGTATTTGACTGGATCATAAACACCTGGGAATTTCTTTTTTTGAATTAAAACTCCTTGTGAGGTAAGGGAGTTCCAGTTTTCCCCATGTTGTAGGATTGAATTGACCAACAAGAGATTAAGGTCAGAACTACCCATTAATTTCAGGTGTCCAACCTGAGATGACTTGGACCTGTTCTTTTCAGCTTACTTAGCAATGTACAGCACTTTACACGAGCAGATTGCAGCTCCCACTGAGTCCATTTGCAGCTGTGAATATTTAGCCCCTGCACTTAAGATAATGAAATCACAGACAGCAGTGGAACGATTGCCTTCCTCCGTACAGGCTGGCGCTGGGGAAGGTGAGGAAGGACTCCATTTTTAATTAGGTGTGTCCTGGAGACCATTTGATTGGACTCTGTGCTCTTTAACCACCAACTCCCTGCCTGTTTCATCCTTTTCACCCTGGGAACATCGTGTCCCGTCTCCAGCCCCCGCCCTTCCTGTCGGTCTTGTCCTGCTCACCTCTAACACCCCTTTAGCCATTCTTTACCTGACTTCTTTCCTTGCCCTGGCCCTTTCCTCCTTTCATGTCAGTGATCTGTGTTTTCCCCTGTGGCTCTGACCTGTTCTGTATGAAATACTGAGCAGTGAAATCCCGATCAGCATTTTGCCGATGGTGTGGGAACCAACATCCCAGTTTTCCGAAGACTAGAGGAAGGGAGGGCGTCTCTTGTGTTCAAAGCCCTCTCTGTTAAATTCCCAGCCGTTGCTCCGAACCGTGCAGATGCCACATCTTTTCAAATAAAAGGTTGCCAGATTGTTTTAATGCATACAAACGTTTTACTCACCCTGATCTTGAACCCGGCTGACCTGCTTCAGCTGGAGCTTTCAACCTGGGGCAGGCATTTGGAAAGACACATCTTGGCCAGCCAGCCAGTGCTTTGGTTAAAAACAGCTGAGAAGTAGGATTTTATAACAGAAACATTTCATTCTAGTCCTTTTGAAACACATCTGAAAGGTAGCACATGCATGAGACATGAAGTAAAGCTTTGTATGATAAGAACGTTTCTTATAATTATTTATATTGCCCAAAAAAAGGTACTCTGATAACCTGATGTTAAGGGTGACAGCAGATAGTACCCTTTAGCTGGTATGAAAATTAAATATGATCATTGCCCTTTCTTTCTTGTGTTCGTGAAAAGGGCTGTGATGTTTGCTGTCAGAATGACAATATTGGTTGGGTTTCTCGAGGCTTCTGGCTGATGAAGAGTTGTGTCTCCACCTTGAAACACAGCCCGGCATAAAATATCAGTTTCCATTTCCCTTCCTAATGGAAAACATTCCTGATTTCTCAATGCTGTCTCGCTTTTATTAAGTAAGAGAGACAGTCACACCTGTAGTAGATTAGAATTGATCATACACGATTCCTGCTCCACTGTGAACCCTTGTGGCATCATTATTTCATGAACTGCCACATCCTGTGTGATGCATTATTACTGCTTTTTAAAGAACACCTGTAACATCCATTTTTCTTCTTGTGTCTGACAATGCGACACTACTAGGGCTGTGAAAGGTAAACGAGGCAGCAACCATTGTGGAAAGGTAATTTTGTTAATTGGTGATTGCTGCAGTGAGAACAGTTCTCTTTGTTGTGCCACAAAAAAGCTGTAGGTTTTTATCCTGAAAAGAGGTTGAAACAGAATGGATTGTTGAAGTTTGGGGCTGGAATTCTCTTTTACTACCTTCTAAATATATATAAATATCCTAATCTGTACTATTGTATACTAATATAAATATATCTATACATATAGTAGTGTATATATAAAAAATGGCATTTTAAATAAGAAAAAATACTCAAAAGGCCCTTTCACTTTGTCTCTGTGGTGTTTTACATCTCAAGGCTCATCTCTCTACATAGTGAAAGTAAGGGTTTTTCCCCCTCTTCACTGAGTTCTAGAGAGGGGCTCTTGAAGCTGTTTCATAGATGAGAGATAAAATGAGGACATGCAGTATTTCCATGTTCTCAGAATATCTGCTGTGGCTGTGGCTATTCCATGCTACTTGGGGACCTGTTCCAGTTTTAATAGTTTCCACAAGTACGATGGGCAGAAGGTATTAAAAAGAATTACAGACTTTTGCAAAGATTGACAAAGTAAAGCTGATGGGATTTTCTTTCCTTGAAGAGTCAGTTGGGTAAGAATACCTCAGTGTGGTGTTCAGAGGTAACATTAATTTTAATCAAGTAGGGATAAGTAAACTTTTCCCTTTCTGTCTGTGATACCAACAGAGCTGAGAAGTGGCAAAGACATTTCCCTTGTGTTCAGGGAAGGGGCTTTGCAGGTCCCCACACGTGTCTGGGGTGATGGGAGAGCCCTGGAGGTGCAGCCATGGGACTGAGAGCAAGAAGTTGTGGGAACAGAGAGGGATGGATGAGAACCTGTTCGGGAGGTGTTTCCAGGAAAGGAGAAAAGGAACTTTATAGGTACAGACCACACATCTGTTTATGTGCTGCCTGACCAGCCAGGTCATGCTGGAGTCTGTGGGGGCTGCATGCTGAGAAAACTGTATTTCTCAATATTTGTGCTCAGCAAGACTTTGTTGGGTTTCTGGTCTTTGTAAAGCAAGAGGAGACAGACTGGTGGTTATTGCAGAAATACTGCATTTCCTTCTCTTAAAGCGAGCTGTAGCCAGAAGGTCTGAAGAAGAAAAGAATCCCATTTTCAATGCCACGATGGTCCATTATTGTCATTGCATAAAGTTAAATACCAAATGCACTGGTACGGCAGCAGCAACTGAGCATTCAATTCCTCTAAGCTGAGAGAGTGTATTAAATCTAGCGTTAACTTTCAAGTATTTCCCTTTAAATTATTATTAGCAGGTGAATGTGTTCATAAATGTTATAAAAATTAAAAAAACACCCAGTGAAAGATGCTGGAGAATGGCAGTGTCACAGTGAAGCATCAAGTTGATGCAAAACTTCAACTTCACTCAAAGGTCTGATTGGGCAAGGATGCCAGAGTTCTGTGAATGTTTTTTATTAGCCCTCTGAAGTGGGTGAATTCACCCATGGTGATGAATTTCTAGTTGAAATGAAATTCAAACAGCTTCTCAATAGCAGCCTATATACTTCATCTCCCCTGTACTCACTGGGTTAATTGAGGTGGATCTCACCTGGAAAAAGAAGTCTTCAGAAGGCTCCCGTGCCAGTGCTCCTAATAGCATTCACAAAGACAGAATCCATCACCTAAGGACATTGATACTACAATAAATTGGAAGGAGCTATTTCCACATCTCTCATGTATATTGTATATAATGAGTCTCTGGGATGTCTCCACGCTGCTGATAAGCAGCCTGCAGCAAAGTAGATACAGCTCGTTTTATCTTGATTTCAGACCGCAGCACTTGGCTTCTGGGACTTGGGAACTTAGCAGCAAACCAAATAACGCCCTTCACGGGCACTGACTTTCCTGGGCTTCGTCCTCACTCCAAAGTTGGATGATCCCAGGCTGTTTCCATGGTCAGAGCTTTGCAAGGGCACGTGTCACTGGTGTTGAAAACTTTCACGCAGCTGAATCAGTTCCTCAGGCTTCCAGCTGAAAATAAAGTCCAGCTTTAGTGTTCCTGCCTCACTGCAGGTTCTGCCCTGAAATTGTTCCAGAGTGAGAGAATTCTGACCATTCCCCAGTATGGCTTCAGGTGACCTTTTTTTCTTCTTATTTTCTCAATGTCTTTCCTGAAACCTCCCATCACTTTAGAGTGGCCACTGTGGTCGTGTCGTTCATGCAGGAGCACCATGGGATCCCTTGGTGGGATTGGTTTTGTGCACTGAATGTCAGGATTAAGGCTGTAAAAATTAGGTTGAGTCAGTCCAATTGACAGAGCTTTATCCAAGCAGTACAGGCCCAATTGCTGTAATAGGCTTCATCTGGGACAGAGCAGAGAGGAATGAGAGGTTTAATAACAGGGTTCACCAAAATGGACATTACTCTGCTGTATTACTTACATTATGACCCAGTTCTGCTATTGTGAGCCTTATAAAAGATAAAATAGGTCATCAGATGGAGATAAATCAATGAAAGTAAAATTGAATGTGTTCATAATAATTTTAAGATTTTTATATGGGCAAAAGATTAATTAAATAGACAAAAGTAATTTTCAAAGAGCCTTTTTAATACTAAGTCTCAGATAAAAGGGCAAGTGGAGAAATATACTGCAAAGCTCGTAAGTGTGGCCTAAAAGTGCTCGTTTGTAGTTGCTCACTTGAACAGGAGAGCAGTTGCAAAAGGTCAGGGGACTGCCGGGATCGGCGTTCTTGGCTTTGCTCACAGTTTGGCCCCAAAATATGTGACTTCTCCTTGCCCCTGCTAAACCCCGGTGGGCAGGAGAGCTCCTGTTGTCCCTGCAGCTCCGGGCTGTGTGCTTGGTGTCCCAACAGTGCTGGGCTGACTGCAAGTGCAAGTTTAGCGTGAAGGAAGAGGAGACTGTAGGACAGGAATGTGTTGGTGGTGATTCTCAGAACTCCACCATGTGCATCTTCATCCTCCTCATGACAATTTCCCATGTACTGTTGATAAAGTTATTTGAGCATTTGCTCGTCAAAGTACCCAGTGTGCCAGGGGACTGTTCATCCTCAGCTTGTCATCTTGGACATCCTGCCTTGGAATCAAACAGCCCTGCTGCTGCACTGAAAGGTAAACAGACACTCTCCAGCATTCTCCATGATCTGATGATACAAAATAGAAAATGTTGTGTGCGTAACTAGAAATACCACATTGAGGCTTTTCGGATTGCTTAAAATGGTGCTTCTTTCCAGAGGGAGGAAAGCCAAGGTGAGTGGTGTTAAAAAACTGCTTTACAAGTGTTGATTTAAAATTTAAATTAATTCACCTTGGCCACGATTGCATCACTCTGCTTTTTACTTTCTGCACGCATTTGGGCAGTCAACTTTCACTGCTGAAATTCAAAGCCAAGCTGCATTTGTCACAGTGTGAAATCAACTGCATAGGCTGTGGAAGAAGAGAGAAAGCATAACTAATTGAATTTTAGACATTTCACAAAATCGAGGCGGGGGCGGGAAGTGGTTCTTTCATTGAAGCTCAGGCCCCACTCTTGTAGTAAACACCCAGGGAAGTCAGTGGGCGCCTGTGCAGGCACCCGCTGTGGGAGCTGCTGTCACAGCACGTTTGATGGTGGGTTGCTAAAAACCCAGCAACTCCCATGCTCGGGAGTGTTGGTTTTCTGCACTCTGTAGGTTTTCCCAAGTCCCAGATCGGCAGCCTTTGGTTGGTTGGCTCCATCTTAGCTTCAAAGACTGCGCTTGTGTCCTGGTGTAAGAGCGAAAAATCTCATTTTCAGCAAACGGGGAAAACCGTTTCCTGCATGGCACGAACAAGAATGTGATGCATTCAGCTGTCTATGTTGTGTGTGTAAATAAGGTTGAAGTAATAACGACTTTTCAGAAATAATAAGCTAAACACCCTTCACCCCAAGCAGGCATATTTATAGTGCCTGCTGTTGTTGTTAGACATTAAGCTGTTTGTCCCCAGTTAGCATTTACATAATATGGGATCTTACTGTTCTCTACATCTTTGTGAACTTCTGCTAATAAAAGAATTCTGACATGGTGCTGGCTATGATGAAAGATGTCAAACTGCTCGTAGTGCCTAAACAAAAGGCTCCTTATGTGGCTCTGTGTTTCCATTATAGACACGTTATTACAGCACAACTTCAGCTGCAGCAGTGTTGCACTTTGCAAACCTGAAGTTTTTCCATTATGTAGAAGCTGTAGCTCTGGAATCCAGTCAGAAATACTCCTGAAAAGCAGTTCCTGGGTTTGGGAACTGGTTTTGGTGTCAGCCCTCTTCCCCTTCCCCACAAGTACGTGCAAGGGCATGGAGGAGTGCAGGAAATAGTCTTTACTTTTCTCAGGAAGGTTGAAAAGTGAGTTCAGGCAGAAGGAAGGGATGTGCTTTATAGTCACAAGATGTTGTAAGGGAAAGTGCTGCTCTGTCATCTGCTGTTGCAGTCACAAAAGTTTAATTTGATCTTTTTTAATATCATACCCAGGTGTGTCTGCCTTGCAATGGAGTGGTTAGCATAAATCTGCCATGTGCATTGGTATTTCATTTTGATTGGCTTTTATTTAACTTGGTAAAAGGTTATCTGGTTTTTTTTTTTAATGGAATCGCTCTCCCTTCTCCTTCTGGCAGGGGCAGAGCTTCCCTTGGAGATTGTATTTGGGGAAGGGGGGAAATCTAACAAACAAAACCCAGCACAGAGGTATAACTGAAACCCAGGAGCTTTCTGTGTTTTCCACCCTTGTCCCAGCTGCTGCCTGTAGCAGCTTTCGTGGCTCTCGGGGTGACTCTGCTCCCCTGGGCTGCTCCAGCACTCCGTGTCTCCCCAGGGACAGACAGGTAACCCCAGGCTGCCATGTGCTGGCCTTTGGGCTTGGTTCAGGGTGGTTTCTGAAGAGCCACCAGCTGGAAGGACACTCTGGCCGTGCCCCACAGTCCATCAGAGCTGCACGTGGTTGGGGGGCCGGAGGTGCCGTTGAGCGTGTTGTGTCTGGGTGTTTCCTTGAGCCTTGCTAAATGTGGTTGAGGGGCTGGAGGTGCCTTGGAGCCTGTTTGTTGTGTCTGGGTGTTTCCTTGAGCCTTGCTAAATGTGGTTGAGGGGCTGGAGGTGCCTTGGAGCCTGTTTGTTGTGTCTGGGTGTTTCCTTGAGCCTTGCTAAATGTGGTTGAGGGGCTGGAGGTGCCGTTGAGCCTGTTTGTTGTGTCTGGGTGTTTCCTTGAGCCTTGCTAAATGTGGTTGAGGGGCTGGAGGTGCCGTTGAGCGTGTTTGTTGTGTCTGGGTGATTCCTTGAGCCTTGCTAAATGTGGTTGAGGGGCGGGAGGTGCCTTGGAGCCTGTTTGTTGTGTCTGGGTGTTTCCTTGAGCCTTGCTGAATGCGCCGCACAGGACCTGGTGCCTGTCCCAGTAGCTGGCGATAAATTTCAGAAGAAATGTCATTTGGGGGGAACTAGCTTTTGGATGAAAATCTTCAGGTTTGTCCGTTGCCTGAGCTGAGCTATTATGAACCCTTCAGGAGTGGCTACTACAGCTGATTGATTTTTTTCAGGGTAACAGTGGCTTCTGAAAGGGAGCGAGGAAGATTTGAATTCCAGCAGTGGTTTATTGCCTTGTGCAGAGGGAAGTAAATATTGAAACAGAATGCTTATTTATTGAGCAGGGTTAGTGTCAGCAAAATTAAGGTGTGTACTTTGCTCTTCATTGTACAGGAGAAATAAAGGAATTGATGGAGTTCAGAGTGATGGNCGTTGAGCGTGTTTGTTGTGTCTGGGTGATTCCTTGAGCCTTGCTAAATGTGGTTGAGGGGCTGGAGGTGCCGTTGAGCGTGTTTGTTGTGTCTGGGTGATTCTTTGAGCCTTGCTAAATGCGCTGCACAGGACCTGGTGCCTGTCCCAGTAGCTGGCGATAAATTTCAGAAGAAATGTCATTTGGGGGGAACTAGCTTTTGGATGAAAATCTTCAGGTTTGTCCGTTGCCTGAGCTGAGCTATTATGAACCCTTCAGGAGTGGCTACTACAGCTGATTGATTTTTTTCAGGGTAACAGTGGCTTCTGAAAGGGAGCGAGGAAGATTTGAATTCCAGCAGTGGTTTATTGTCTTGTGCAGAGGGAAGTAAATATTGAAACAGAATGCTTATTTATTGAGCAGGGTTAGTGTCAGCAAAATTAAGGTGTGTACTTTGCTCTTCATTGTACAGGAGAAATAAAGGAATTGATGGAGTTCAGAGTGATGGATGTGGCAGCGTAATTCAATCCTTCCCAGCTTTCTTCTCCTCTATTGTTGAGGGGTGTGACTGGGCAGGGATAGGAAGAGATCTCCCTAAAACCTGCTGATTCTTTTTTTAAATTTGTTTTTTTTTTATTTTTGGTGGGCCAAAAGCCAAGTAGTGCCAAGCTGATTCTGTTTCTAGAACGTGCAGCCTAAAGGGATGTGGGTACAATAATCTTTTTCCATCCCTCCTTCACCTGCCAGGAGCTTGGGCTTTCCATGGGGTAAAAACTGACAAGGATTCAAGTGTGTCAGTGGTGCCTTTGGTTAGCAAAGTCCCCTGACCTGTCTGAAACACTGCCCTGCCTTGCATTTGGTTCTGAGGTGGCCTCTTTCCCACTGTGGGGGTCACAGGGAGAAAATTTGGGCAGAGCTGGAGCAGAGCCCCGGCCCCTCCTGCTCCTGGTGCTGTGCCCATGGTACCTGGAGCACATCCCTGCTGGCAGTGGGGTCTGCACACACAAGCCCCAGAAACCACCCCAGAGCCCCAGAAACCACCCCACNCTGGCAGGGGGGTCTGCACACACGAGCCCCAGAAACCAGCCCAGAGCCCCAGAAACCACCCCACAGCTCCAGAAACCACCCCAGAGCCCCAGAAACCACCCCAAAAACCACCCCACAGCTCCGGAAACCACCCCAGAGCCCCGGAAACCACCCCCAAAACCACCCCACAGCTCCAGAAACCAGCCCAGAGCCCCAGAAACCACCCCAGAGCCCCGGAAACCACCCCCAAAACCACCCCACAGCTCCAGAAACCAGCCCAGAGCCCCAGAAACCACCCCAGAGCCCCGGAAACCACCCCCAAAACCACCCCACAGCTCCAGAAACCAGCCCAGAGCCCCAGAAACCACCCCAGAGCCCCAGAAAGAACCCCACAGCCTCAGGAACCACCCCAGAGTCCTGGAAACCACCCCACAGCCCTGGAAACCGCCCCAGAAACCACCCCAGAGCCCCAGAAACAACCCCACAGCCCCAGGAACCACCCCAGAGTCCTGGAAACCACCCCAGAAACCACCCCAGAGCCCCAGAAACCACCCCAGAGCCCCAGAAACCACCCCAGAGCCCCAGAAACAGGTGCCCTGTGGCGCAGGAGGAACATCAGGACCAGGAACGTGTAACGGTTCTGCCGCCCAGCCAGCGATCGCTGCTGGATCCAGGCCGTGCATTAGCAGGACTGTGCTACAAGGGGAGTTTCAGCAGCATTGCAGTGTAGGCACTTCCACTGGGAATTAGCACAGTCATAAATGTAGGAGAGCTTAAAAAAGGAGTCGCAGGGGAAAAGTATTGTATATCTGTTAATTATAAACCGTAGATGGTACTCGCAGCAGCCGTGTCGGGAATGAATAGCTTATATTGTCCTATTTCCAGCAGCACTTTAGACTATGAAAACTGATTTTATTTTAAATGGTTATTTTATTTTCAGCATTGCTCCGCTCAGTTTGATCAGGGAAGGTTCACCAGCTAGTAATCACGTATAAGAAAAAGCTTCTAACTCAGTGCTGGTGGTAGTAACCGTGGTGGTTTCATGATGATAGCCAGTAATTAAGGTCGGGGTTTCATTGTGCTGAGCGCAGTGAAAACACATGCAAACAGACTGATAACCTCAAATTGCTTACATTGTGAAGAGCTGAATGGTGCAATTGTCCTTTTAAAGAAGACAGTCCATGTTGCTCAGATTTTGACTTTCTCCATGTAACAAGAATCTCAGTGAGACAAATTCAAATACCAGTGGATGGGGTGGGATGAACACCAGTGAAGGTGATGCTTGCACTAAAAAGAAGGTTTTAATTATGCTAAAATAACACACCACACTCCCCCCTCCATAAAAAAATTCTGCCTACAGTCAGAATTTCAAAGACACTTCTTTTTCTACCAACTCAGCCTCCAAAACTAGGCTGGCAATTAATTGTATTTGTACATTTTGAGGCTTAAAGGCTGATATTAAGCATCTGCTCCATTACTATTCAGCTACCCAAACAGCTTCATTGTAGAGCTGAACACTTTATTAGTGTTTGTTCAGAGTACGTGCAGAGGAGGTTAGATAGCCTAGAAATTTTAAATGCTAATTTGTCATCACAGATTGTTTATCTACTTTTTTTATTCATGTTAGAAGAGCATTTTATGGAGGCATAAAAAGAGATATTTATCACACATGCCCCTTCTTGGCCATAGCCCATAATCACTCTAGTAGAGTTGAATATCAAGAGCTGGTTAATTCACAAATTGAGATACTGACAGAATTTTGTACAACTTTTTTTTTTTTTTT
>VZTX01003152.1:543044-566313 GCA_013400915.1 Pardalotus punctatus
TTTTTTTAAATTTCAGTTCCATCTTTAATATAATTTTAAATAGCTCTTTCAAAATTTCCTAAGAATAATTCCCTACCAAATTTTATGACTCCACTAAGAGGACTACTTTTCTGCAAAATTGAAATTACTTACATACTTATTTCAGTGACTAACTGCAAAATTATCAAATGATGTGTTTTAATCCAATTACATTCTTACTGAAGTGAAACTTGCCTAGCACTTCCCATGTATACAGCCCGGGCTTTGGATTCTGGCAGGAATTCCGTGTTAGGAGCTCAACAGCGTTTAAAGGCTTGTCAAGTTATCTGTTAATGCTTTTTTGAGGTCTCAAAGAGAGCTCTAAGGAAAAAAAAATACTCTGGATTTCATATTACACTGAAGGAAATTATTAGCAATACCAACATGTTACAGAATTATTCTAATACTCTTAACTTTTCCAGCATCTGTGTGAAAATACTCATGAGGGAGGTGTGGACAGGGAGAAAAAAATCATAGTAGTGGCAAGATTTCATATCTTTATATAAAGTTTTAGAGTAGAGGAAAGATAAAGGGTGAAACACTGATTTGGCAGGCTTGTTTGAGAGATGTGCAGCTGTCCACGGTGTATGGTCACTAAAAATTGTGGGATGCTCTGTGAGGGTGTTTGGTTATAAGTCTGTGTGATCCAAAGGCCTCCCCAGAAATGTAGGATCTTATGATGTCACATTACTTTTTAAATAGCTTGGTAGGCACGTCCTTTGTCCTTATTTTCAGGGCTTTTTAAGGGTTCGAGGTTTCAAGGCTGTTTTGAGGATTCTCCACACTTTCCATTGTAAGGCTCTTTTTTGGTAACTGATAACTTTGGCAAAAGGAAATAAATCACTCACATGAGTGTTTTGTGTGGTGTGTGCCAGGTTTTTTGTGCTTTTGGAAAGCTTCAGTAGCAGTTGTCCAGTCCTACTCAACAATGTGCTGGGGTGAAAAAATATCCTGTTTTTCCAAATTTGCATCACGAATTTGCAGTTTTTAAGGTCTTGTGTAACATTGCTTTGGTGCAGGAACTTGACATTTGGTAGAGGGTTGGAGAAGGAAAGACTCTTTCTCACAGAAATTGCAACCAAATTTTCTTAGTCTTTAAAAGGAAGCAGTTTAACATCATCAGTAGAGATGGATTAAACTGTGGATTTGGTTGCAAACGTAAATTCAGGACGGATCTCGTTTTTTTAGATTTTGCTGTCACTTCCTTGGTACCAACACGGGGCCTTGTGTAGCTGTGGTGAGGAAAAGTAACCCACCGAAAATCCCCAAACCCACCTGTCAAAGCCATCTCTGCCACTTCAGGGACCAGGATGTTGTGCTGGACGGTGGCAGATGCTTTGCACAAGCCCAGGTGACAAGGTCAGTCACTGTCCCTCGCCCACCATCGCAGTCACCCCCTGGCAGAAAGCCCCAAGATTTGTCAGGCACAATTTTCCCTTCACAAAGCCCCCTTGGCTGTCATCCATCACCTCTGTATTTTCTGTGTGCCTTAGCATAGTTTCCAGTATCTGAAAGAATTATAATGAAGGAGAGCTAATTATGAAACAGGTAATAAAATAGCTTATTCAGGTGATGCTGTTTTATTACCATCTCATTATGATTAAATAATTCCTATTAAGTTCTGGATCAAAGAGAAATTTCTCACAGGAGAGTTTACAGAGTAGTTTAATGGAGTCTATTTATTGTGTAATCCCAGGGTGAGTACGGGCTTTTATACTGTCATATTAACTTATTGTGACAATTCTATGCAGCACTCCCCTACGAACACTGGAGAGTGTAAGGGTGAGATTTTTTTCCTTTCCTTTTTTTTTTTTTTTGCAATACTGCTGTCCAACAGGCTGCAGAATGGTTACTGTGCAGGAATATTTTGATCCTGAGCTTCTCTGGCTTTAAACAAACCGAACTGACAATAGGCTGTCTTAAGGCTGAGATTAAAGAAAAATATCTGGGCAGCTTTTCATGTTGTTTGTGCTGATACTTGGAAGGAAGGATAGAGGCACGGGTTCTGCCTATCAAGGAGACAGAAAGCATTTGACTTTAAAACTAAATAAAATCCCTGCAGAACTCTGCGTTCACTTTCTTTCTATTCATGATAAGCTCTTGGCACTTTCTTTTTTATTTTGTTAGGAGGGTTGGTGTGGTGTTGAGTTCTGGGTGTGGGGCTTTACGCTTGCGAGGTTTTAAGCTCGTGAAAGCTTCTATTAGGTTGAAATTTCACAGTTTTGCTGTTTGACATGTTCAGGCAGTGTGGCTGTCTCTGGCAGTCTGGAGCTGGCACAGCCTGGTGAGGCTGGACACCAGACGTGGCGGTGATGGCTGCTGAGAAAATGCCATAAACAAAAGTAACGAGTTAGAATCTTCAGACGAGAAGTTGGCGCAAAGGCATGACGGGGATTAAGCAGGAACAGGAGCTTGCCCGAGTGTGTTTGCACTCTGACATGGCCCACTGCAGGGATCTGTTCCCCTTGCCAATATTTATTTACCTGGCAGCTCAATAGCTCAAGGTGAAAATGTCCCAGGCAGTGCCGGTGTCATCGTGAGGGGACACTGCCCACTGCCTGCTGGATCTCACCTTGTGCGACCAAAAAATGGTGTGGGAGTCTGGAAGGTTTCAAATCACCTTCACAATCAAGGAGCAGCAAACTCGCCTTCAGGATTCCCTCATCATAAAGGGTATTTTAACCCCCCAGTTCATGGAGTAACATAAATGTGAGAACATGGCCCTTTTCACATTTAATGTATTGTTTTTTGTAGTAAATTCTGTAACTTCTTAGTGTTAGAAGAAAGCAGCCTGGGAATGAGTGATGTAGATTCCTGTAAGATAAAAGGCAGTTTCAAACGAACCCAAGAATTATGTATATGTTGTCTCTCATTTTAAGTCACTGAAATGATTTTGAGGGGAACTGACTCATGATGTTTGAGTACTTCAGGCTGAAACACTGGGCCTGGAACCAATACCATGTGATGGATATGAACCATCTTCAAATGAAGAAGAGCTATTGAAACACTTGGCACAAACATTTCACAGTCATCTTGATTATTGGAAATGTTTGCACACATTTTTAATGTAGAATTTCAAATGTATGTGCAATTTGCTCTGTTTGGTTCGTAAGCTGAGAAACAAATATGTTTTAATGGAAAAAAAACTTCTAATGTATTTGCCTTGTAGATGAATTTGTTTGGGAATAGATCTTGCCTTGTTGTTTATACTCCCTATTTCTAAAGATCTGGTTTCCCTTATTCCCTGAGGAGGAAAGGAATTATTCATTCATTTCCTTTCATTTTTTTTAATTGAAGATTGCAGCAAGGAGATTGTTTAACTGTACTCAATTTATTTTCAGAACTAATTATTGTCTTTCATCCCTGGTATTACAATTACAGCTTACTGGGTTGGGGCAGACAGAGGCAGGCAGAGGTTTTCACACGTGGGTGCTGTGGTGCTGTTCTCCAGCCAGCAAACCCTCCAACCACATCTGCACCCACAAAGGAGTGCCCTTCCTTTGATGTGGTTGCATTAGTTAGGGACACATGAGGACACAATGTGCCACACCATCAGGAGATCCTGCTGTGATCCCACCTCCTGCATTGCTGCTGGATCTGCTGTGCCAGAGCAGAGCCAGCTGGAATACAGTCCTGTGCTTCACAGTTAATCCTCTAAAAAAGGGCACTGAATTAAAACTGGAGCCAGGCAGAGCTTCCACAATGAAAATGTTTTCAAGCTGTAGTTGTGCTCCAACTCTGATTTGAACAACTGCGCTGCCACCGCAGTGACACACCGAAAGCTCCTGCAGGTCAGCACATTCCTCCACGGCACAGTGGAGTCATTCCACAGCTCTGCTGCCTCACCTTAGCAAAGGCCCTGTTGGCTTCCTGGACAGGACGGGCTGCGTGGTGCCCGTTCTACCCCACCTTGCAGAGGGCAGTCCCTGTGGGATGCAGTGAGTCCGATGTGCCAGCGTGGCTGTGCCAGCGTGGCTGTGCCGCCCTGGCACTGCGGCCGCCTGGACAAGTGTGGAGCAGTCAGACACAGCTCGGCAGCTGCTTCTTGGGCTCATTGCTGGGTTCATAACTTGTGCTTTGTGGTGTTTGCATTAGTGCCCTGCACTTGGGCTTCAAGACCCACTCTAGCTCCTCGTGTTAGAAGAAATGCATCGCCTGGATTGTGGGCTGTGACAGGTTTTGTGTGGATGTTGTTGTAGTTCCCTGGGGATCTTACCATGGAGCAAGCCTCTCAAAAGGCTTTATTGGGTGTAGATAAAGAAAAAAGTGCCTTTCTTTTGTGTGTGCATGTCCTGCTGTGAGGCGATGCTTGCTGGAGGGTCCTTTGTGGGGGTGTGTTTTGCATTCAGTGAGAGGTTCGGAACATGTTGATTAATTAACTGGCATATTTTGGATGAAGCTCTGCTTCCTCCAGGAATTCTAATCTGTTCTCACCTGCTTCAAGTGTGTTAACCCCAAAATGCCAGGTGGGAAAACAGCCTCTCTGTGAACGGAGACAAGGGAGACTTGGAGTTTCACTGAATGTTGTGGGTTCTGCTCTGAGTACTCAGAACGGAACTTGTTTAGTCAAAGCTGCGGGCCTCAAAATGTGAGTGTGTTTGCAAATCTCGCTCTTCACCTTCCTTTGCTGCAGCTTCAGAGCCATAAAAGTATAATTGCACTTTTTTGCCTCCCAAGCGTGTTGAGAGAGTAAGTATTTTGTGATAGAGCAGATGGGAGCCTGCATTAGGGCGGCCACTGGCAGTGGCATACCTGGCCCCATAGGGAGGGAGCCTGGAGAGAGCTGAAGCTCAGGCTGTCAGGAGAAAGGATGAGGATGAGACTCCTGGCAGCTGAGATGAGGAGGACCAAAGAGCCCCCATGACTTGGCAGGAGCTCAGGTTAATACTGGCTGAATAGAGCTGGAAATTGGACGTGGTAACTTCCTTCCCCCAGCATCACTCAGGGAAGCACGATTTTTTAAAGGAGGATTTAGATAAAATTGCTTATTAGTAAAGTGAGGATTATCCAGGATTTTAAAGTTTGTTCTTATCTCTAGTGTTGTTCAAGTGTGCAAACTTGAGGATATTTCAGCCCTTCATCATGGATCTTCAGCTGTAATAAGCCACAGACAGTCTTACTGGACTGAAACCTGTCTGTAGCTTGAGGCCTTTGCAGCTGTGGAAGATTCAGGATAGAGCAGGAAGAAAAAGGGCTACAGGCTTTATAGAGAGTACAATTATAAGCCAGAGCATCTTTCTTATTGTTCTTTGATTCTTTCCTTCCTTTCTTCTTTTCGGCATCAAATGGATTATTGCCATTTTAAAGTGCATGAGTGAGATGGGCCTTTTTATAATTTGAACAATTTCTTCTCCCTTGAAGTGTCTATCACTTAAACCATCAAATCCTGACAACTTCTCCCCTCACCTGCTTATGCCATCATCAGTCACTGAGTGCACGTGACATCAAAAAGAGCCGGTGGCTGTGTGAGCCCTGGGAAGTCTCTCTGCTGCTGTTGCTTTGCCTTGCAGTCCCTCAGAGCTCTGCCCATGCTGAAATAAAGGTGGGGTGAGGTGGAGGTGCCCTTGTTCCCTTCCTGAGTGGACTTGTGGCTGTGTGTGTTGTATGGAGCTGTGAGTCTGTCCGGGCAGATTCCTCATGCCCATCCCTGGAGATGTCAGACATGGACACAGCTGAAGCCATCCCTGATGGAGCCCAGAGCTGGGGTCAGTACCTTTGCTGGAAGGTTTGTGGGACAATGCGGCATTTGTGGTGTCCCATCAGGAAATTCAGCTGACAATCCCTTTCTGCCTGCAAGTTTTGCTGCATGAATAATTGATTTTCCAGGTTGGCAGAAAAAGCAGATTCTCTGTTGGTCTTGACATGCTTTTAAAGTTTTTTCCCCATCTCTGTTTTTCATCATTTGAAATGGCATGGAGGGAGAAGCCAACACCAACAAAACTTGCAAAAAAAAAAAAAAATTGTCGGGGCAGGACAAAAAAGTTGTGTCAGACAAGGCCTCCCATCAGAGCTCATCCAGGACAGTCATTTCAGACACTTGTGGGAGAAGTGGTGAGGTGCTGAATGGGAGGAGCAGAGCTGTGGACAGATCTTGTGGTTGAAGGATCTCCTTGTCCTCTGTGTCACCTCCGAGCACAGGGTTCAACATGTGAAAGTCACCGACTCACCTTCTCCTTCTGTAGGTCTGGAGCTCAACTCTCTCATGGCTTGGGGGTCATCCTGATTTCCACATCCCCGAGGATCGGGGAGGAGCAGAGGGTGCTGCTGGCTTTTCCTACTGCCACTGCTCTGCTCAGATAAAATAACCAGTCACTCTCTGCAGAGGCTCTGGGTGTGTTTATTTAGGCACATCTCAGTGGGTTGAGCAGCTCTTCCTTGAGCTGTTCCACCTGCCCTGCATCCTGAGGCAGGCGTTCAGGCGTGTTTAAGGGGCAAATTTCCCATTTTGTCAGCCCTTTCCCGAGCGTTGTCCTCGCGCCGTGCGCGGGCTCACAGCTCCCGTCTGGCGGGCGGGCGCAGGAATTCGCAGTTCTCTCGAAAATGCTGTGATGCACAGAGTGATGTTAATTTAGCCTTGGCAGCAAAGCAAGCTGGAAAGTTAGGGAAGGAAACACTGAGAAAAGAGAAAACAAGGATGTGTCTTTTTTAAGGCTGCAGCTCCTACTGGCACAGCTGCCGTGGCAGGGCAAGCTGTTCGTGCCGCTCGCTGGCCATCTTGTGCCTGCAGGGAAGAGTGGCCTGCAGTGAACATCTCGCTCCCACCCCTCACCTCACACTCCTGCTGCTTGTCTCTCCCTCTTCCTTGAGCTTCTTCCAGAGCTGGTGGCAGAGCCGCTGCCGTCTGGGCTGTGCTGCTGGCGCCCTTCCACACACGGAATTTCTGTGTCGTTCAGCGCATCTCTGAGGGCACATCTTGTGGGGCCAGAAAGAAGAAATCTCCATCTTTCAAGGTGGAAAAATAAGGGTGAATTTCTGTCTTTCAAGTGGCATAACCTAACCAAGTGAATGTTGCACGGCTACTGTCAGCTACTGTTCAGATTCGGCTGCTCAATACATGACACTTCTAAAATGAGAATTTTTTTAGAAGGATGATTTGAATTCTGTGTCTCTGTTTCCAGAAGTAAGCTTCAATTTTTGCTCTTTTTTTTTACTTTTTAAAGCTAGCACAGACTTTGATTGATTTAAATCCAGTCTGCTTCATTTAATGAGCTGTACAAGAGAGCGGAGGTTGTTATTTTTTTTGTTTGTTTTTTAATTTTAATTATTGTTTATTTTTTGTTTCAGCATTGTCAACCTGTTTCTACTTCCCGCTGATAATATTGATTCTTTTTTTTTTTTAGAAGTTTATATTTCATGCTACATGCAAGTGCATTTGCTCTGCCCTAATGTAATATTAGTGGATTATCTGTGGATTAGGAATATTATTTAGATTGTTATTTGAGGAAATTATTGGTAGTGGGAATGAAGGTCCTGTTGTCTGTGTTGGCAGAATTAGCAGTGCATGTCTAAAGAGCACTACAGCAGAAATAGAAAGGGAAATGCATAAGCTGAACAGGAAATAAAATAGAAGTGGAGAAGGACTAGTCTGTTGACGTCACAGACACAAAGCTTAGCCTCAACAAAGATGAGAAATTAAATAATTTTCTGAGTTTGTGAACACAATCCAGTTTTGTAGAGGCAGCTATTTTTGTAGAGGCAGCTACATAGAATTTAGGTTGGGGGTTTTTAATTTTATTTCATTGTTGCTGCTCCTACTACTCCTCCTCCTACTAAATCTTGCATTTTATCCTTAACTGAACTTCCTTCTCTTGTGGGATCCATTCATAAAAGCAGGGTATCTGCAAAATGCCCTTTTCTCTGAAGATGATCTCCATTATTTTATTATATTAATGAAGTTATGTGTGAGCCACATGCTCATTTCTTTTTGCCGTGCCTTTCTGCCCTGGACACTGAGCAGGATCTTGAAACAGTGCTATTCTCCCCCAGCTCCAAATCCCAATTTTTCCATCCTGTCCAGCAGTAGCAGTGTTACATAGACATGTACCTAAATTTGATGGTGTGACGCTAGAGTTCCTCAAAGTTTATACTTTACTTCGTGTATGTCCTTGGCACCATTTCTGTGCAGCTCAGTTTTTTGACACGTGCTTTTGTGGCCTTAATGCCAATGGGCTTCAGGCATGTGCTTCAAAATACTCTGCGTGGAAGTTCAGCTCTCGCTGAAATCGTGATCCAGAGCAAAACCAGTGCCTGGTTAAAACACCACAGACAAACAGGAAACCCCGTGGGTCCTTACATGCTTATCATCCCAAAGATGGGAGTGGATTTCTCTGTCTTCCTCCTTGTAATAGTTATTTAGCTGGTTTATACATTTGGAGCATGCTGTAATTTAGCAGGGGAAGTGCTGACCATCAGCAGGCACTGGAATTAGGAGCAGATGTTGCCGTGCTGATGGGAGAATTTGCTTTTGGTCCTGCCTGTCAGCACTGGAAATGAGGGGCCTCTCTCGAGGTAGAACTCGCCAAAAAATGCAAGTGTTGCCCAGCAAAGGTCACC
Organism: Pardalotus punctatus; assembly: GCA_013400915.1. Lineage (NCBI taxonomy): Eukaryota > Metazoa > Chordata > Aves > Passeriformes > Pardalotidae > Pardalotus > Pardalotus punctatus. The sequence goes on from VZTX01003152.1 coordinate 551,616, forward strand.
AGGCTACACAGCAGTGTCCAGCAGCACAACTTTGCTGAACATTCAAAATAGGAAACAATAAATAAAACATTCCCTCTGTGAGGGTGGTCCCATATCTTTCATATTCCTTGGAGGTAACAGTTGCTATGGCAACTCCTCATTTACTTCCTTTTTTTTTCTTTTCTCCATATATTGATAATTATATTAAGCAGTACATAAAGGCTGCTGGCTGGTGCAGAGCTCTGCTGCTGTCAACTCTGCACTCTATTTGAAAATTCACTCCTTCATGTGTTTGCAGATGTCTGTGCTGCCCCTCATCAGGATGGACTGGCCGGTCACATAGCCCAGAGCAGTAATTGTGTGTCTGGGGTTGTGTTCATGCAGCCCTTCCCAAAGGCTGCCCCAGCACCTGCTTGTTTCTCTTCTGTGCTCACTCCAAGACCAAGAGAGTTGCTTTGGGGGTGTTCTTGGAGCTGTGCCCTCCGTACCCCTGCTTGCTTCTTCTCCATCTGCTGGGCTGGTGAATCCTACACAGCCTCACTGGGAGGAGAACATGAAGTTTAAAGAGGAGTCTAAGGCAGGTGGAGCTGCCTGGCAGAGGTGTACACTGAGTGTACATTCCCACATCTGGATGCATCCTGCATCCCCAGAGCTGTAAAGCTGCACCTCAGCACTGTGTCTTAGCGATTGCTCCTTCTGGGGGCATCCCTTGCGAATACATACAGGAAAATCCTGCCCTGGGCCCCTCAAGACCCAAACCCTTTGCCAGTTTTGGGGCTAGACTGCTGGCAGGGGTTTTACCTCCCATTCAAAAGCCGTTTGCTCTTGGTAAATATTCTGTGCATTGACTTAGACCACACTTCGCAGTTGTTTCTCCCTCCTCAGTGGGTGCAAGCACCCGTTACCGCAGTATGATGGGGTGTAAAATTGTTGTATATATTCTCAGCTTCATGGCCAAGTCAGCAACCTTAATTGCTTTGGCAGCGTTCCAGCAGCACTGGGATTGAATGGCTCCGGCATTATCACACCGACTTGCAGTTGCATGAAGTCGTAATCAAACAGGATATTCAGTTTAAAGCCTTCTTGCCAATCTCTTGAAAACCATTTTGTCTCTGTGCATCACCTGCCATGACTAACTTCTCCTCCAAAAGGAGGTACTGGGAGTGTAGGAAGGGGATTTGGCCATTTTTCCCTGCACAAAATAACTTGTTAATTGTGTGTACCTGAATACCTTTACACTTGAAAAAGTTGTGGTTTCAAACTGCAAGCCTGTCAAGGGGGGTATAAAAAAGGGGTGTGTGTGTGAATTTTCACCTGCTCATCAGAAGCAGCAGATTACGAGGACTATTTATAATCGGTTTGGTTTGTGGGTTTTTTTAGTATCAAGTTGACAGATATAAAAGTGGATGTTTTGGGTTGTAAAGTTTCTAGTGGTGAGTTTTAATAGGGAAGATGATGCTAATTTTGTCAGGTTCGGGTTCTTTTGTTACTTTCCCAGTCATGACACATTACCCTTGTGACTGTAAACACAGCACTATTCTCTTTAATTTTAGTGATAAAAATAAATTGTAAAACATCTGTGATTTGTTGCTGCTGAGAAAGATGTCTGGGATATTTTAGTGAATGGCCTACTTAGAGCTGTATGGCAGAACAATTCTAGACTGAAATGATTTCTTAAACATTGTGTCACTACACATAATCTTGGAAGTGTAAATTGTCCTTTTGTAATGTTTATTTCAATAGAACTACAGAAATGGTACTGTCTTTTACCCTAATCCTGCTCCCTTAGAGACACAAACACAAACCCATTTATCATAGCATGCAGTGCTAATTTTTACAACTGCTGGAATTATGCTGAGTGGTCCTGTGCAGTCTGAGGAACAGCAGCAGAGGTCCTGACCTTGCTTCTTTCCACGATCGGCAAAGTTGAAATTAAAATATCAAGAGAAACAATTTCTGCAGCAAAATTGTAAAAGTTAATAGAGTTGAATCTACTTTTGCATTCATGTTCCCGTTAAGTCAGTTCTATTCACATTATATTTCTGAAGCACATGAAAAAAAATAAAGCCACTGCTTTCTTGCTATCTTTGATGTAACAGATAAAAGAAAACAGAAGAGCTTTAAATTGAATTTACTAAGTGCATATTTAATTTGCATTTAATGCAGCAGGTACTGTATGTTAATCAAACTGAAGATCACTATTAAAATATGTATTTAAGAATTAGCTGCTTTGTGTTCATGACAGTTGTTGCTCGACGTATTTAGAAGAGCCTTATCATAGAAGCCAGGGGACAAATCCTGTGCTGGTTTCTATCCCAGCCAAGTTTGATTTAGTCGCAGTGTGGTTGAATTTGCTCATTTAGCAGAGTTTCTTTTAGTGAAAATGGATGGGTGACTCCCAGGCTGGTTCTCCTCAAGGTGGGCATGGGCATGAAGGGTTGGTTTGGGCTGTGGAAGCTCCTGTGTCCCCTGTGGTCCTTGCAGAGGGGATTTGGGTGCCCTGAGCTGGCTGCCACTGCAGAGCATCCCCAAGCACGGCCTGTTTGTTTTAGTGGTGTTAGGTCTGCTGACAAAACACGGGGAATGGCTGTCTAAGACTCTGCTCCATCCTGAATAGTCTGCTGTGTCACCAGATGCAAAAAACACGCAAAGTTGTCAGCCTAGAGTAAAGGACATTAATTTTGGCTCATGGATAACAAATGTTATCTTTTTACCTCATGCAATTGGGCTGAAATAATTCTGGGCTATAACGTGTCAGGGTGCCACTGATAGCTGGAGCAGAATATTCCAAGAAAAACATGTTTTAAGAAGACTTGGTAATCTGATAATATGTATTTTTAAAGATATTTGTGAGAAGGGGAAATTGCACTTGTCACCATCTGGATCAATACTTTCAACAAATCATAATAAATGCTACTTACTGCTACTTAGGAGAGCATAATTAGTATTCAGTAAACCAATATTAAAATGTATGCTATGCTTTAAACTGTTTGACTGTATTAGCATTTAAATACCCTATTGTGTATTTGCTATTTCTTCTCTTCTTATAAAACTGTATTCTCCAGAGTTCAAAATGATTAATTTCCTTTAGAATACGTACAATGCAAGGATTTAACAATTCCTTGTATTTAATAATTGCTCAGTAGCCAGGCTTATTATTTCGCATAAGCACTTGGGTACAGAGTCATGCAATATTAGGTCAATCATGCTAATGGGGAAATCTGCATAGCACATTCCCTGGCTGGGGGAGGCTGGTGCAGGGTGGGAAGGGCTGCACCACGCAGGCACCGTGGATCCATCTCACGTCAGCCTTCATTTTCTGCCTACGAGAGCAATTGACAGCTGCATCAGGGGCTTGACATGTCTTCAGAGAGTTTTGCCCTCCTTGGCATTTGCAGACAATTGTACAGCTCTGTCTGACAAACAAAACCTTTTTTTTTTTTTATTTTCCCTTTTTTTTTCTCAGCAAACTGACTCTCCCTTCACTCGCTCTTGCTTACAAGCAGCCATTCCTTCTGTGCCCAAGGGGCATCAAACANTTGCAGACAATTGTTCTGTTCTTTTTGACAAACAAATCCTTTTTTTTTTTTTATTTTCCCTTTTTTTTTCTCAGCAAACTGACTCTCCCTTCACTCGCTCTTGCTTACAAGCAGCCATTCCTTCTGTGCCCAAGGGGCATCAAACACCAACATGATTTTAACTCTGGCTCCAGGTTTAGCCCCTGCAATCTGATGAAGAGGCTTCCCTCCACCATAATGTTGTAAAAATTTATGGAAAGTCCTGTATAACTCCTGGAAATTATATTCCCTCTTTGTCTCCCCCCCATATAATCTCACCTTTTTTCCTCCTGCAACTGTGAATAAGTTATTAAATACATGGCAGCTGAGCTGGTAAAGTGATTTACATCCTGCCTGCAGGTCTAGCCTTGAATATGATTAGTGTGCCTGTCTGAAGGATGGAACTGAAAAGGAAGGTTCTTCAGAAAAATGTGATGAGGCAACTTTTTTGTTAGCACAGTTAGTCGAGAAAAATCTGGTAATAGAAACGAACGTTGAGTTTGGCTGGCTTGAGGGCAGATTATTGTACCTACAGGCTATTTTAGGAAGCAGCTAGCTCTGTCATCTCCATATGGCTTTCCATGAGATGGAGACAAAGCAGTTGGAGCTGCCCCAGCCACAGGGACCTGGCATCTCTTGATGCTGGAGCACCTGCAGAAGGGAGGGAACAGGAGCCAGGCCGAGGTCAGCAGGGCTGGGATTTTATCCCGACCAATCTGTCTATGCATGAGAAGAAGCAATTAACCAAAACAGCCTCTGTTTGCCATGCACGCTTCGCTCTGATTGAAGTTTGGAGATGGGGATGTTTCCTCCTCCCTGCTATTTTTAGGGGTGGGAAGGGAGACTTGTTTTCCCACTTCAAGAAAAGTGTGATTCAGTTTTTTAGCTAGACACAATTAGTAATTTTTAAGAACAGTTTCCAAGCTCAGCAGTTTTTAAAATACACTAAAATCCATCTTTTCTTTGATCCAGACATACGAGCTGTTGAAAAGAGAATTAGGGATGGGATTTAGAAGGAATGGCCAGGCTTAATAAAGCCACAAATTTATTAAGGTCTCCTACCAAGCATTTTTAAAAGGATGATATGAGTTAGGTGCTTCTGCTGTACCATGACACAGGCTGGTCTCTCTTCGTGTGCCAGGCAATTCATGAGTGTCCTTGAGTCCTTCACCTCTTCTGCTGGGGGTAGAGGACACTGCAGGGACATCACCACTCCTCTTCTTGCAGACTTTTCCTTTGGCCTGGTATCTGCAAAGGCCCCCAGGCAAAAGTGATTTTGTATTAATGTTCCCCTGAATGATTGAATAATGAATCCGTGTGTCTGCACCTTTTTAAGGTGGTATCATTCCTGGCAGTTTTCTGGAAATCAGGGCTCTGCCTCGCCCACACAGGGACTGTGCAGAGCTGAGGTGTCCTGAAGATTCTGTCCAGAGGGGACATCAGAGAATCAGAGCCTCAGACCACCCTGGTGAACATCAGCAGCACTGAGGGTTGTAATGAGTATGGAAATGTTGATCGAATCTGCTGCCCTGCTGCAGGATATTCGTTCTCCTGCGTGTCCGTGTGAGGGATGTGAGACTGCCTGCTCAGATGAGCCTCTGAATTTGAGTTCATGGACTGAAAGTGTGGCTAAAAACCACCCATGGCCTTGCAGTAATATTTTGTTTTTCATAAATGCAGGCTTCCCAGCCTCTGCCAGTGTGTGCTGCTCGGGGATGGAGAGCGTGGGCAAGCGGGCTGCAGGGGCAGTATTGAAAAGTGCCTAAAGAGGCACCACGCATCCTGCTTTATCAAGGGGATTGCATCTCCAATGACGGCAGGAACAATAGGAGTTGGACTGATATTTGATTTGAATGAGAGGGATTTCTCAGATCCCTCTGTCTAGCTAGGAGATGAGAGATAAGCCTTACAGAAGAATCACACACGGTCTCTGAAATACCCAGCAAAACTCCCGTCCCTCTCCCTGTAGGCTACTTAGCTGAGAAACTCAGCCTTGTATCTTGTGGAGATAAAATTGCTGTCAAATCTGTCTGAACTCTCTCTGCTTTCAGAAAACATGTCACTGAGGTGGAGATTCAAATCCAGCTTTTAAACTTCAGCAGGACCGGTAAAAACACATTTCCCAACACGCCATTAATTGGTGAATTACAATTAATTTCCTGTAGAAGCACATATTACGTTCTCAATAATGCCACATGAAACACCATAATTAGTGTTGTTACAGTGAATTCTGAATTAATTATTAATGTCTTGGCACCTGTTTTACTGCTTTGGCTTGGGTCCTTTGCATCTCTGGCAGGAAGGTGGGGTTCTGGTCCCAGCACTTTGGCTTTACTTTCACTGTGATTGTAACAACTGTTGGTTGAGGATCTGCTGGAATTTGGTTTAACATTGTCCTTTAGGAGAGAGAAGCTGTCTGCTTGTGGTAATGGACTTTTTAAAGGCAGGGGGACCATCAAGACTCTCTCTGTTATCCTTGGTTTATCTGAACTGTTATTACAGACAGTGGATGGAGGCAAGAAATGACTGTTACGTATCCAGTACTTTGAATTGATGATGATCTTTTGTAACACTTCACACTGTTGTAAAATCACAGTATCTGATGACATTTATACCTGGAGTTGCAAATTCTGGTAGTTTTTCAAATGTATTTTGGAGGTAGTGAACAGAAAAAAGTACAATTTATATTTCACTACTAAGGACACAGAGATGAAAAATGCAAAAAACATTCACCCTGATAATGCATTATTAAGTAACAAATATTTAGTTTGATGTCAGGACAGAAATCCATCTTTGTGTTAGAAGACTGGCACTGGCCATGGCTTTTCTGTTTTGCTGCAGCAGCAAGCAGATTTATCAAGTTAAAAATCAAGCTCCTGTACAGAGTTAGTTCTCAGTGTTCTTAAACTCCGTGTCTAGAGACTCAAAGTCCTCATTACCGTTCTGGTCTTTGGTACCACCATCAGCATAGAAGACAAGGACAATATATTTTAATTATGTATTCCTCATCATGACAATGTTCTCTGTTCTCCTGTGGTCAAACGTGGCACAAAGCACGAAAATCACATTGTGTGATGTGCTCATGCACTGTTAACCCTGAGCAGGATCTCTAATTGCAGGCAGTAATTAGTATCAGGTTTTTTTATAGATCTGCTAAGTGTATCTGTGGAGATGTGAACAGGAGAATATGATGTTGACCAAGTATGCCTCAGTTTTAACAGAACTCTTTCTCAGCCTTCACCGTTCACCTCGTTGCCTGTTAGGATTGTCAGCCCCAACAATTAATTTGGGCTTTGGGTGAATTAACATTCCCTCTTTCCATGGACTGAAAATGAACAGGCAGAGCAGAACCAACTCCCAGACTCGGCTATTTCCAGCTGCTCTCTGTCTCTCCTCAATCCTGGGTGACTTGTTGCCATTTGTCTCCAGCTCTGCTCCCAGCGCCAGCAGAGCCGGCAGAGCCGTCCGTGGCCGGGCCAGGTTCCTGGGGACAGCCTTGTCCTGGTGCGGGATTCCCGCAGCGCTCCCGCTCTGCCCTCTGCCCTCAGCAAGTCACCCTGCTATGGATATTAATCCCTGGCTTTGGGATTGCAGCCCATAATAGGGAAACCAGTTCCATGCTCTCAACAGATGGCAAATGTTTTCATCTACTTTTTTTTTTTTTTTTTCTTGCTAAGTAGGTTTTAGCCGTAACAGTTTTTTTTATATTATTTCTACCAGATTTTCTTGGATGCAAGTAATGTGTTTTTATTTCATTTTGGTTCTTACTTGGCTGTAAAATTCATCTTAAATAATATGGGTTATGCTTGTTTTAATTTTCCACTATAATTTTAACACGGCAGCTTAAAATATATTTATGATGCAATCCAGTGTTGGAAAATGAGCTGTAATGTACATTATAGTTGGTTTCCTACAATGTAAAAATATCTTTGCAGTTACATTCTGAAGGAATAACTGTCCTTAGGGGCTAAAAAAGCACACGCAGTTTACTTTGTTTCTTAAAGTTAATCATCAGAGCTCAAATGTAAACTTAAAAAGCATTAAACACTGAGATAAAATGTAAGGGGTATTTTGTGGTTTAAAGCCGTGAAAGATAATGCAAAGCCTTTTACTGCAGAGAGAACTTTGTATTTCCTTTTGTAGAAATGCACCCTGAAAAATGGTGGTCAGACTGGCCCCACATTACACAGCAAGGGCAGAAAACCAGCAGAGATCCAGGGAATGGCACCATTCGGGCCGAGCAGCCAACCCAGGAGCAAGGGGCTGAATCCCTAATTTTTATCCAAGTGACTTCTGACTTTCCAAGCTCTTTGCCCTGTGTCTCACCTCCAGTCTGTTGAGAATGTAAATTTCACTGTTGTGGCTGGGTTGTTGTTTTTTTTTTTTAATTTTTTGTTTTATTTGTATTTTAAGTATATTTTGCAAATGAAGAGGAAACTGCAGGAAGATGGAACAGAGCAGGGATTTCACTTTGGTGTTTTCATCCTGTGTGCATTTCCAGGGCTGTTTGTAGAAACCCGCCCATGCAGCGCTTCCAGTGTTGGGCCTCCTCCCCTGACTTGTTTCCTGCATGGTTTGTGACTCATTCCTTGGTGTGAATAATTTGAATTCTGCTTCTCGCTGAGAGAATTTGGGTGATGTGCCTTCAGAATGGGCTCAATTCTTCAGTGGGGAAATACCAGTCCTAAAAGAATTGGCCTTTTGCTCAAGACCTGCGACTTGTGTGTCACAAAATGCTTTATTTTTGGAAAGTTCTGCACAGTCAGCTGTAACAAGAGTAAAATAGGATGCACAGGTTGGCTAAAGTGTATTTAAAATAGTGTATGAGAAAAGGAAGGGAATAATCTTTCTCAGTAGATGAGCCCAGCAAGCAGGATGGCATTGTTAGTGTGGTGAAAGGGATATTTCCCATTATTAACTGCATTTGTATGACATGAAATGTCTGCGACTAAAAGCAATTTATATGTAACTTAAGGAATAATCGATATTGATTTGGAATGAAGAATGTTATGATCTTGTTTCTGAAAGATTCATGCAACTTGCAGTTTTATGAAAACTTGATTCTATTACACCTTCCCTGCAGCAACACACCATAAAGATTGATTATACATTAAAAGCAATATTTGGGTGAAAAAAATGTGCTAGGCAGATTTTGAACTGTCTTTTCTCTAGCTGCTTTTGCTTTCTCCTCTCACATGTACGAAAATAAGTGTCTCCAAGAGGTGCTACAAGCTTAGACACCGGTAGTATAATAATGCCTAACACTTAGTATTTTATACCTTTGTAGCACAACACAAAAGAATGAATTCATTCTCAATACACCTTTGAAAGAAAAACTCTTTATATATTGCATATGGCATTAATGAACAATCATATTTGTAACTTATTTTTCGTATTCCAGGAATACTTGTTCAAACAAGTTGTTGCTTACAAGGTAGCTCATGAATAAGAAAAACATTTGTAAATACTCAAGCAAAATACTCCGTATGCTCAAGAGTTTGCATCAGTAGAATTTGATTGCTTTGAAATCCCTTTTGGCGATTAGGGAACAAAAGCAAATCCTGCTTTAAAAGGTTACTAGCACACAGTTCAAGGTGTAAATGATAGATACTCCAAGTAGTAATTGTGGCAAGTAGTGTGTCACGGGACCTTTGGCTGGTAGATGGTAGTGCATGGACACGGACTTTATTCTGTTTGCTGTAATTTGTGCTGTAGAGCCTACATTTTTATTAACTGCACTGAAAACCTTCCCCTGGCACACAAATGTGGTTTGGCTTGAAAAACTCACCTGCAGAGTGGGAAAGAGAAATGTGTAACGATTAATTTTTCATTTCTGCAGCCAGCTAGGAGGTGGAAGTTCTGGGAAAGGGGAGCTTGGTGTCTTGGAGGTTTGGGGGTTTTTGTTCAGGATGAACTGAACCATTATTGCTGCTTGAGTTGTGGCGGTGCAGAGTAACCACAGCGAGGAAAGGCAGCACACGGATGTTACAAAAAGCTGCAGAATTTGGAAGTAGCTTTGGTCCACCTAGTTTGTAGTTAGTGGTGCTGATAGAAAGGCACTATTTGGGGCTTCTCCTACAAACCAGAGTCACTGCCTAGGGCCTTCTGATGAACGATGAAGCAAAGAGAAATAATTCCTTTAATGTTCTACTGACTCTGAGCAAGCAGCCCAGCCCTGCTTCAATTAGCACACGGCACCAGGGCTTTAATTTCTCACCCTTTGAGTGCACACACCTTCTTCTAGCGCCTCACTGTGTTTGTCCAAGAAGGTTTTTGATGTCTCTTTTTTTTTCCCCCCAATCAGTTTCAAATTTTCCATGTCTGACACTTGGTGGGAGTTCCCTGTGCAATGCTGTGAGCAGACCTCCCATCCAGAATCCATCCAGCCTTCTACAATCAGTTTATTACAGAAAAACTCTTCCCTAGGGGCTTGTGTGTCAAACAATTCATTTGAACGTGCACAGTAGGGCTGTTGCTTCCTATGAGGGGCTTGTGTCCTTACCTTGGGGCAATTCTGCACAGAAATATGGCAGCTTTACCGCACAGCAATCCCCTGGCTGGAGCGGGGGTTTGGCTTATTTGTTGTTGCCGCTGAAGTAGCGCGAGTTTCTGGGTAATTATTGGGACAAAACATGACATTAGCTATTGCCATGTAATGTGCCAGCTGGTCTGGGTCACCTGTACCAACAGTGAGTGGGTGGGAACAGAACTGGTGTGCAGGAGGCATTGCCCATGTGTTGAGGAGGATGAGGGTTATTTAATAACTGACGCAAAAAGAAGTGAGAGCCTCGAGTAAATGTGGAAGGTTTCCAGTACTGCCAAGATTGCAGGGAACAAGACATTTGTACAAAGCCTAAATTGAGAATGTACTTGGGAGTTGAGCTTGTTCTCAAGTCTTCAAACCACGTGTGTGCTGCTCCTGCTAGTGCAGCATGTTATCTAGTAAAGTTCATTGGTATTTTTCCAAAGCAATCCTGCTGACCACTTGCTGTAGATTGCGCTGTGCAATTGCTTGAAGCCACAGTACCCAATATTTGAAAACATTTCAGGTCCTAAATGTAGTTAGAGGTGTTTGTTTGCAGCGGACAAGGATTCTGCACCAACATCAGGGAAGGTTTTTATCCAACAGGAGGTGCTGTTTGGCTGGTTCAGGACTCAGAAGCAGCAAGTGTTTCGTGGACTCGGAATCCAAATCACTGCTGTGGTAATGGAGTGGGTTACAATATTATAATATATTTTTTCTGTGCTATATAACATCCTTTTTTTTCTTGGTTTTCAGAACATCCCTGAATATTTTTACCTAATAAAGATGCTGAAGGGTATCCATGCTTGGGTGATAAGAGGATGGGGTTCAGAGCCAAACCTCAGAGATCCATTAGCCACACACAGAATATGCTGCAAAGAGGGCAGCTATGCTGCCATCCTGGTAATTCCAAGCAGATTTCAAGCTGTGACCGTAAAATAAATCTCAAGGCAGGTTAGATGTAGTTTTTGTTATCTTTTCTTTTTAATGTTTAATTTTTGGTTTGCTCTGAAATGAGGATACATTCCCAATTTCCCTCTTTTAGAAGTCCAGATTTTTCATAGTCATTGCATTAAATTCCTGAAGAGTCTTATCTTTTACATTCAAATGATGTATTGGCTTGGAAATAAATGCGTGAATGTCAAAACAAATCAATGAAATAAAAGAATAATAGGAATGAATGAGGCAAACATCACTATAAATGGGAAACAATGAAACCATGTTCATTGCAATTCGACATCCATAAATGCATAGTGAGGCTGGGTGTATGTTAAGTTAAACATGCGTGTAAGTGCTTGTAGGGTTGAGATCTGACTTCATTCTGTCACATAAGTGCATAATTTAAATGCATATAAAAATTAAAGCACATATGAGAAAGTAGATTAAAGTGGAATCAAGTAAGCAAGACTTACTAGGGTCCCCAAACTAATATTGTTGTGTAACTTGAGAACAGTTAGGAGCCTGTTTTTCCGTGTGTAGCACTGTATCTAAGCAACATTCTTTATAGGATGCACCCATTCTTTATAGGATGCTGTAACTGAGGAAAATAAGATTGTCTCCTTCAGAAGTGTAAAATGGTTGATATATTTTCCTTTATTTTTGAACTCCCTGAAACAAGGTGACTGCTGACAGTGGCTTGCTGTTCTGATGCAGATGGTTTTGAAGACACTAAAACAGGGGTCAGAAGACTGTGGTTCTCACTCTGTTAGTGACTTTCCAGGTTACCTTCAACAACTTACTTCATCTACTTTTTTTTTCCCCTTCTCTTTTCCTCTTCTCTGTACAGACGCAGGTTTGGAGGGCATGGCTCCCTGTGGTTGGTTTGTATGGTGTGTACTCTACGCTGGGCTCTTGTCCTTAGAATAGTTCCTGCTGTACTGCAGTAGTGTCAGAAACAGTGTTTAAAATGCCCATAGTATGAGAGCAAAGCTCAGCTTTGTTCCTTCATCGCCTTTACCCGGGAAAAGGCATTTTGCCCTAGGATCTTACGGCATAACATTATCACCGTCTTCCTCCTGTGGCAGCAAAACCCCAGTGAAACTGGGAAAACATCAGGTCAAAAACAACACAGACACAGTGCTTGGAAAGAATTGGTCCTCGTGTTTTAGTAAAAATAAGCACCAGTCAGAGAGTCCACAACTGTAAAGCTGGGGCTTGTTTCTGGTTTAAATGTGTGAAAATTCCATGATAGCCAGATCAGTGCCAAAACTTACCTTTGGACCACATCAGGAGGAAGAAAATAGATGCTATGCAGAGCCAGTAGTCCCAGAACCCTGGCCCTGAAATACCAGCTTGTATTCTACAAGCCTGCCAGCTTTTTGATGTTTTTAATCTTTCAGCTCTCTTTTCTTTTCCCTTTTATTGGGGTGGGTGGAAAGAAAAACAAAACCCTATGAAAAGAGATGGCTGTTGTCGTGCTGATCTGAGGTTTGACAAATGTGACTTGTGGGGACTGGGCAGAGCTAGGATGGTCTGGGTTTTAATCATTCTCTGCCACCACCTCTGTGTGCCCTCCATTTCCTGCGGAAGTCTATAGTGAGCGACCCGAAGGCAGAAGTGATATTGTAACACCAGGCAGTGAAGTCGCAGGGATATAAATTATATATCAGGAGAGCACTGGGTGTACTGCAGAGAGACCTGGACGTGTCCAGTGGCATTGCTGAGCGTGTCACCTGTCTGTAGTGCTCAGCAAACTGCTGTCCCCGGGGTGACTGCCATAGGCAGCCCCGGATGAGGTTTTTTGGCAGCCCACTGACCCCCAGCTCCGGCACTAATCTCTGATCAGGAACCATCTGCTTGGTGCAGCCCAAGCGAGTAAGCACTTTTCTAACTGTCAGGGATGACCTGGAGAAACTCATGGGGGAAATAAAACCATCAGCCACTGATTGGAATACTGATAGCCATCATTTGGAGTGGTGCTGCAGGAAACCAAATTATGCCTGTGCTCCCTGCCTCGCTGCTCAGCAATATTGTCAATTTGAAGTTAAATCTTCTTGATCAATCCAGGCTCAATTTTGCCACCTTTTGTTGTATTGAATTATGTTTCCTAATGGGAACAGTCTCCTGTAATCCAGTGGCATGCATCACTCAATAAGAAAGTGCGGTTACGGGTTGTGGTGTTTCAAAAACAGTTTGGGTGTTTTCTTGCCTGACTTGGAGACGGCTCTGCTCTGAGTTATTCTGCCCGTCTGGAGTTACTGCTTCAGAGTGAAAGGAGTGGTGGTAATTTGCACCTGTGCAGCACAGGGAGAGGAAGCTGAGTCACTGGAAACCATTGTATATGGAGGAGAGGTTTAGTTTTGACTTTAATTTGCCATGGATGGAAAGCACAGGGGCTTCTGTAGTTCCTCTTCTTGGAGCAAGGAACAGACTTTTTGGCTGAGATGTGTAAAGCCATGGAAGCCAAACACCTGAAACAGGGATCCTTTGTCAGTCAGCATCTGCCAGTGTACACAATTTCCCAAACATCTGTTCAGTCATTACCGTATTAAATCTGCAGTACCACAAGTGTCTGCATGTTAAATCACAGATCTGTATTTGAGACACCCTAATTGAGTTTTAAATGTTATTTTATTACCTAGGTCACAGGATGCGGGGAGAAATAAAGTTGTTTGTGAAAACTCAGAGCCAAATACTGCAATCCTCTTTTGGTGTTTGCTCTGGCAAACTCTGGCTGGCTCCTGCTGGAGCTCAGAGTCAGCAACAGTGTTTGATCTCGTGTGGCAAGGGTTGATGACAGTCTATTGACACCCTCATGCACTGTCACAGAGGCACCAGCCAACACAATCATGGTTCTTGGTATCTGTGGGACTCGTTTTCCTCACGCTCCCTCTGCCATCCCAGGAAAGAAAGTTTAAGAAGAAATTCCTTTATCTATGCATAATTTACTTTTCTGTCATTAATTCTAGGCATGGATCTTGGGGATTTGGTTGGTTTGTGGATTTATAGGGTTGACTTATAACCATATCATTTTACTGTGTCTTGTTGGTGGAATGATTACTGACTGCACGTGAAATAGTTTCTCTTTCCTGTTCAAAGAGTCTCCTTGCAATTTGTGCAATCACTTGTACCTTGGAGTTTATTCCAAGATGTACTTAATACCTATTTATATTTATATATATGGATCCTCTTATCCTGAACAGTCCTATAAATGCTGAAGAGGGCATAAAAACCTATTTGAAATGGGAGAAGAGCTGAAAGATGGACTGTGTTTTTCTGGCTGTTTGAGGGCCAGTGAGGGAATGTAAGAAGGGAGGTGCATTTGACAGAACAGAACGAGGAGAGATGCAGTGAGAAAAAGTGGGGAGATGTCAGAGGGGATTCAGGCACTGAGCTCAAGACTGAAGGGGATATATGGTGGGATAAACAAGAACTAAATTGGACCTGGGAAGAGTTTTCATGCAGGACCTCTCTGTTTTCCAGTTCTGGTGCTGTCTGGTGGCCCTGGTCCATGATTCAGCTCCTGGGTGGGACTGACCCAGTGCCCTGAGCGAGTCTCAGGCAGTCTGGGCTGAGGCTGTGCTCAATCCTGGGCTGAGGCTGTGCTCAATCCTGGGCTGAGGCTGTGCTCAATCCTGGGCTGAGGCTGTGCTCAATCCTGGGCTGAGGCTGTGCTCAACTCTGGGCTGAGGCTGTGCTC